>JAUJYS010000220.1:0-27154 GCA_033995665.1 Melogona broelemanni | reverse complement strand
GCGGGGTGTAGAATGCTGCGATGATGAAATGAGTTTTCGGAGCGAGGTGGCGGATAAGGGACCGAATTAGACGGTACGTACTGTATGATAAACTAAGAGATTATGACTATCACCAGAGAAGGACTAACCGTGGCCGCCATTTGCGCACCAGATTCAAACGAATAAAAGATGTTGACGGGCAGTGCTCTCGACACGCGCTGCTTATTTAGATTAGACCCCGCGTACCAGTTAGGCCCAAATTTCACGCCTATTGCAACAAGAGTTGAGTCATCATCGCTCACGAATAAATACTCGGTCCATCGCTCTCTGTTTGTCGATATAGCCGCTGAGGGCGCCACCCATCACCAAATGTCACTTTTTCACGAGACACGAACACGTAGATTAAAAATAATAAAGCACAAGCTACAGCTGTACAATGAGCATAAAATCTCTTTTGAAGATGCTGACATGCTGACACCTTTAAATATTTCACTATGGTATGTGGTAAAATTAAATTAATTTATTTGCACTGTAATAGTTAAAAAAAAATAGAATATTAAAAAAAGTAAACATTCGAAAGATTGAAATGTTCCGTTAGACTAAGTTGCGCACCAAATTTCAGCTCTCTAGGACGTGACAAAGGGTATACCGATACAACATCGATAGTCTTTAGTGTGATGAGAGGCTCACGGGGGTATCTATGACAGAGTTAGCGGGGTGTCGCTATATCGAGTTTACCGTCCGCACCCCGCTTTAGAGGTTGAAAACTAAAGACCGTCGATGTAAAGACAGGGAACCGTGAGAAAGTTGGTTAAAAAGAGCGTCATTAGGATTGTTTAACACACATGTTTAAAAAAACGTCTGCATAGGATCACGAACGCGCAGTGGGTCTCAGGCACACATAAGCTCGTATAAATACAGACGCATATATACAAGCAGAGAAATGAACATAAGTTCAATTGCGAGTGACCTCAGAGTGGCGCCGAAAAATGCTTGTTTATTTGTTTATATTCGGTTGTGTATGTGTATGTGTGTGGGAGGGGGACAGGAAAGAAATAAACTAAGCTGTTGAGATGATGGCAGGCTGGGCAGGCAGACCGGAGAGCATTGCCATCCACAGAAGTGTGGTGAGGTGGTGGTAGTGGCAGTGGAACGAGGACAGGATAAAAAGAGGGCGTGAAAGAGAAGGAAGGGGGAGGGGGAGAAGGGGTTGGATGGCGCCGTGGGCGAATGTCATGGAAATTGCCGGAGAAATAGAAGAAAAAAAAATCGAGCGCGGTTATTGTAGACAACTGGAGGAGTTGAAGCGAGCGGTAAGCCCGCCCGCGATTTGAAAGAAACACATTTGAGTAGCTCCGCCTTCCATTTTTGTTTATTGTTCATCCGAATAAACATCGGAAAGAGAGAGAGAGAGAAAGAAGGAGGACCGCAGAAGAAAAAAAAAATACAGTCGAGAGTTTATTTTCCACGCGCGAGTATGCATATAGGGTAAACCCAGATATGGTACACATCGTGCGGATGCATTATTAATGTACGTGGTCCTTGTTATTTTATGCTGTTGGCATGAATTATGCGCAGTCTCCATCAACAAGACAAGCGGGAGAGGGGGGCACCGTTCTCCCGCAAAACCGTCCCCCTCCCGCCTCCGCGTGAAGCATTTTTTGTCACGTTGAAAGAGAGCAATTCTATATTTTACTTCTTTGTTCAAGTGTCGACGACTTCTAATACAGAAAACTTGTACTCGGCGATTTTGATTGCTCATTGTAAACAACGCTGCACTATCAAAAACAAGAAGTAACACTGCATGCTTAATATCAATGTATTCTTGACACTCAGGAACACCGTTGATGCTGAGAGGCATCGATGGTGCAGCGAAAATCACAACTCGCATAACATCTGTGACGCGCTTGTTTGTCACGTGACCAGGAGCATCGCGGCCATGTTAGTGAAGACTCGAAGAAAGTTACACTTTTGGAACAGAAAATAAGATTGTAATGAATCTTCCATTTTTGGAAATATTGAAAATATAGGAATTGTTATACATAATGACTACTGGAATCTTCTCAGGAAGACAACTAAAGGAGTGACGCGGGAAGCGTAATTCAAGAACAGAAAAGGTGCAATGGGGGCGTAAAATAAGGTGTATATCAATTGACGAGAGAACTGGAAGAGGTAGGGTGAGAAAGGGGTGGTTGGAAAACTCGGGGGGGGGGGGGTTGGATAACTCGAGGGCGTGGTGGCTGATGGGTGGGGGGACGGCCACCGTAGGCAAAGGGGTGGTCTTGTGTACCTTGGCGATGATGGGAAGGGGGAGAGGGAAGCAGCGCGCACGCACAAACAGAGAGCCGGTTCGCCCTGTTGCTAGGCGACGGACGCGCCAGAGCAGGATGCAAACTGTGTACAAAACTGGCCGCCTTGTTTGTTTAGCTCTTCAATGACAGATTGAAGTAAAAAGAGAGGATGTGATCGGATGGTGGAGGGGAGTGCTCGGGAGGAACCGGGCGAAAGAGAGTGAGAAAAAACAAGAATTGGTACGCCACACAATAAGCTTCGTTTCTGATTTCCACACATAGGGATGCGCGCGGGCGTGTGTGTATTGATGGGGTGGGGCACGTGTAATCGGATGCTCGATCCGATTCGAACGGAGGAGACGAACAGATGAGATGAAAAGCGCGCGTATTCGCGAGGCCTAATATTTTCGCGAGGCAAATCCGCAAGCCTTAGCGATTCTACGAAAAAACACGGAAGTTGCGTTTGAAAGCAAGATGAGATCGGTGGCGAAGAGGGTGTCGAAAACCAATGTTTCATCCACAAAAATAATAATTTTTAGAACTTATAAAATGAAGTTTGAAATAATTTCGTACTGTTTAGATAATGCCTTCCAAAATACAAATCAATGTGAATCTTGAGGGTGCGAATTGATGTCACCTCCTAAACCGGTTAGGAGACCAATAAGTATTACAAACATATCCATTTCGAATTTAAATAATAATAAAAAAAATATTTTGGTATTTTAAAAATCACTTGAACAAATTTCTATAAAAGAAACAAATAAAATCAAAATAAGCATTACCAGTCACTTAATTTTTAAAAAAATAGTTTTAAAAAAATAATTAAAAAAGCAATGCGTAAAAGCGTAAGCGAGAATGCAAAGCACGTCATTTAACACCATCTATTACAAAAAAATCCCGCGAATTCACGCATCTAAAGCTGTAGTCACCAGTCACCACCTCAAAAATTTTCATGCAAGTCTGCCCTGGATAACATCAGAATAACAGCGAAGCGCTTGCCAGAATGTCGCGCTTTGAAACACCAACCTCCCCCTCCCTCCAGTTACAAAATGACCGGTAGTCGCTGCGTTCCTCCCCGCTCGCTCGGCACGCGCCCACACGCGCGCGTCGCCTCGTTTGTCTAACAAAAATCTGTCTATTGTCCATCGCGACCCGAACCACGCACGGCCAGTGTCCGTATAAATAAATTCGGACAGCGACGACGAACAAATTTTCTCATCAGCCTTTGACAAATATTTGTATAGAAAGGCGCCCCCGACCGCCTGCGCGCGCGCTAAAATCAAGCTCACCGACCGTCGCCAGTTTTAAGTGCCTATAGGGCTCGAGGGGGAGGGTGGGGAGTGGGAGGTGGGGAATTGTGCAGGCGGCGATGGGGGAAAACGGGCGAGGTCAAGAGACACACTGCCGAGATACAAATGTGCACTCGCGCAACCACGGTTTCCAACGTTGACGATTCGACTATATAGGAGGAGGAGGTACATTCGATCACCTGCAACTCGTTTGGAAAACGAAGAACGAATGCTACAGATCGATAATTGTTCCCATTAGTCATGTTTACTCTTTATTTATTCAGTGGCTCCTCCTCGATAGCTCGATTGGCACGCGAAGGCATCGGAGTCGGAAGGAGAAAGCGGGGGTGGGGGGAGAGAGTTTGGTCGATTCGCGGAAATGCGAGTCGTAGATGACAAGCGATTGAGCAATGTACTAGGACTTAGAAGCAACGCGACTATCGAATTAATTTAAAATTTAAAATTAATTAAAAATTGCGCGAGTATCACAACACAATATTACCTTCGCTAAGGCACACTTTTGTGACCAGTCTCATATTTTTAAAGAAAATCTGAAGATCAGGAAGACGATTGCTTATCTACTACAAATACAATCTCATCAAATACATAATCAATCAAATGCACACAACTAATTTAAGATAATTATTTACTTGTAATTTATTGAAATTGCAATATGGCATTCATAGAATCGAAGTACAAAATGTAGGACAGTTGGCCGTACGTTGCCCATGCCGATTACGATGTTCTTTCCTTTGTGTACCCAGGATCGCTTCGTCATGGAACTTTTCGAACGTCTCTTCTGTGTTTGTGCGCGCGTTTACATCAGTAGGAGGCAATCGTATACATGCTTACTCATAGAGATGAGCCCAGCGCGGGAGATAAACTGTTGTTGTATTTTTTTTTTTTCCTTCTTCTACCTCGGCATCTCGCTCGTCTCACACCGCTCTCGCTCTTTTATCCGTTTTTATATCGCTCTTTTGGCCATAAAAGTGATTTGGCGCCACTAAAGGTGTATCGCCGTAAGTTGATTTGTTCCAAATTTGGTCTGGATTGAAAAGTGCGTCACAATTGATTTGACGCGAAATAGGGATGGATGGCTGGAGGGAGGGGGCGATGTGAGTGAGGGGGATGAATGAAAGAGTGGCGGGGGAGTATCGCGGGATCTTCGCGCTCGGAGTGTGACGAATACGTGGCGAGGAAAAAGGAGATACGACTGACAAATAAGAAAAGAATTCGGTGGTGTTGTTGCGTCTGACTCGAAAACAAATGCTGCGTGGCTGCGTTGATGGCCGTAGCGTGGCACCAGCATCGAATTCGTGGCGGGCCTCGCCTGTTGACACGTGATTGAGAGCGGCGCCGGGGGCCATGGGCACGCTCGTTTGCGAGTGTGATGGTGGCGTCGCCTATCGGAGGGTGACGGAAACTTCGCATCATACACAGAAGTACAAAATAGAAAATTTATTTCAATCTTATTCAAACTATGAGATATATAGGTGCACTGGGCAGGCACACAAAACATGTTCAATTTGTATACCTACACTTACCGTTTCCTTATTTAATAGGTGTTAAGTAATTGTTCCAATTGCCTGAATTCATATTTGTGACATTGGTATTTTTCAACTTCAACTCTTTTGGGATAAACACTTTCTTTTTGCCGAACGCAGTTTGCGCATCAAACCAGGAGATTAATAATCTAGTTTTCAACAAATTTGTTTCTATTAATTTTTGCTAAAAATAAACGAATAAATAAATGCATAAAAATAAATCGCAGAGACGTAGTTCTTTGCGATTTATTTCTATGCATTTGTATATAACATATGAGGTGTATCCCCTGAGCTTCCATTATGGAGTGCAGAGTTTAGGGGTGGCTCCTGCAGCCTGGCTATTCCAGCTGCCTTTCTCCATCCCCGTTCCTTCCCTGCCCCTCACATATCTCCATAAAGATCCGAGGGTGACTAAGACCACGTGCCAGTTATTCGTTCGCGCCGGCAGAAACTAAAAAACGCTATAATGCAAGAAACATCGAAGGAGCATGTCAAGTGTTCAGGTCATGGCCTGAACACCCTAACCCAAGACACAACAACCAACGACGGCAGTTTGGTTATGTAATCGAGGACACTTGTGTCCTCTTGAGACACGGACCTCGGTGCTTTCGAACTGTCACAAACACGCTATCATACCCAGTATATATATACTAAATTGCTAAAAAATGTTTGTGTTCTCAATTGGGATTCGAGTCTCAGAAGGATGTATCCACGATGTTGGGAGGGAGAGAGAAGAACTGCGGTCAAAACGCTATTGTTCAGCGCGACGTGGCGGGCTAAAGCCAAACGCACGCACTGGCGATGTGTTTCCAAAACACCAGAGATTGTGTCTCGCTGGCCCAAATTGTTCATCAGCGCACAAAACACAACTCCGGCGTCAAATAAAGTGGCGGAAAACGAGAGGCGCGCGCGCGGGTCAATCTCTTTCGTGTCCATCGCTCGAGGGCAACGCCAGTTGTCTGCTCGGTTGGCCGTGGAAGTGGCGACGACGTCGAACACCCGGACGGACGAACGGACGCCGGAGATATCTATCCGAGACGGGGGGAGGGGAGAGGAGAGGGATCACGAGACGCGAGAGAAAGGCGCGGACTAAACAAAAGAAAGATGCGGGGAAACGCTCTTGGCTATTTTTGGTATTGCGTTCTCTGTATTGTATACACGAAATTGATACACGTGGTGGAATGTGGTAGACCGACGTGGTAAAGCCAAAGCGAAACAAGACTTTATACTGTCCACCTGATATCTGATCTGGTAATATACACCTGCTATCGGCATAATAAAATTCGGAAGTCTCCAACCACATGTATCTCTGATTTTTCAATACAGAAATCGCTTAAATAAAATTATGTGCAACAATATTTTCGAAATAACTATATTTCTCCAGATATTCCTATACTAGATTTCTCTATATATTCAATAATAAATTGGACCGTTGTGTACATATTCAGAGTTAGTTGATTAATGACAAAAATGACGCATTACAATGATGATTAATTCTCACATTTCGATTTTGTTGTGTAATTTATATTTCGAAAAATAATACCATTTTTAATTTCACCTGATGAGGTTTTGTATCCCAGGACAGGCCGCCCACTAAACACGAAGAGAAAAAACGATCGCATAAAATACAAAGGACTACCACACTTGTCCAACTATATAGCTTGGCAAGCGTCACCACACCACGCCGAAACAAACTCGACAAAGCCCGTCTAAACGCTTACCAACAATTTCCTCGGCTTTGTTCTAATGCGCAATCGCTGTGGGTATTCTTCTCAAGAGACCTGTTATTATTTTCGCGGCTTACTGCCTCCTTCTCCTCCTCCTTCGCCAACCAGCCCAAGCCATCACTGTTCCATTCCTCCCCCCGACCCCAATATCCACTCCAACGTCACAAATCAGTCCCTCCCATTTCGTTTCTCTCGACTTAACATTATTCCGCCTGCTCAACCTTCTTATTTTTGTCTTTATCGCCAAAACGCACTTCATTTATATATATACAGTTGGCCGACGCCTTATCGTCTACTAAGATCCTGTCGCCTTTCTCGGGCGAAAACGTTAGTACACAAGAAAAATTGCATTTGTTGCTGCACGCAGCCCTGTGACAAAGTAGAGCTTGTTCCAACAGAACTGAAAGAACATCTGGGGATTTTTTTCCCCAAATTACGACGTCAAAAAATCAAGACTAATAATTTAAAAAAAATAAAACAGTCGCCGGAAATATTTACTATATTTACTATATTATATATAAAAAAAAAAAAAAAATAAAAAATAATTCAAATCGCATAGTTTTGACTGAAAAATTAAATTGAAAATTATAGACTGGGCATTTAAAAGAACCGATTATTTGTATATGTGAACTAAACCTCAAACATGCGATTTCGCTTGATTAAATTACGACAAAATATATTTTTTGTTTAATTATATTATAGCAGACGTTCCCTTGATGCGCAGTCAACAGGGTAACGTTGTCAAGCGACGTGCTGCCCCGTTAGCTCGCTTTAAAAAAAGATGCAGAACGTGGATGCATTGCAGGATAGCCAACCTCGGGCGGAGCTTTTGCATTTCATCGCGTAGCATGCGATCGTATCGACAGACGCGCTTGTTATGTTTCCAGCCCGCGTTTGCTCCCATCCCAGAGTACGTACACAAAAACATTTATTGGTCTCAAATCACGCGGCTGACTGCAATATGCAGAGAAGATGGAGGGGAGGGGGGGGGGGCGGAAGCAAATAAGGCGTGTACAGTCGAGTGCACACTTTTCGATGCGGAGCTCTGTTGTTGCTCAAGTGAGCACAAAAAAGGTATTTGTACTGTCTTGGCAAAGACGATACGCATGATAAATATTCAGCGTTTTACAATAGGGCTAAGAAAAAAGAAAGAAAAAAGATCGTTCACGATCGGATACGACCTAATTTTAGACTTCCCAATGTTGGCACGTCCGTATATTTCAACAACGTGCAACGTTGATACATTTAGGCGAAAAATTAGACAAAAATAGATCAACGGTGGCTAGCTACGAACAAAGAACCTTTAATAATTTTAAAGATGAAAACCACAGAAACAAATAAAACTTAAAACTCCTTTGACAATGGTGATTGAATTGAACTCATAAAGTTCACGTAAATTTAAGAATATTAATTACAATTACTATTTTTCGGTAACGTAATTATTATTATTAATTTCTATTTTGAGCCAGCTAAGACTGTTGTAACCAGAGTGACGTCGCATAGTGTTCTGATAAATGTCTGCAACGACCAACACTTTGTTGCCGACATTGTATTTACTGTCGAAGAGCCACTGAAGTGTCGCATCCTCGCCTCGTTATGATATGTCTATTCAATCAGGCAAGCAATTCTCTCACATCCCCCTCCACCCACCCATCTTGCCAATTTTTTTGGCGCGAGCTATCTTTCACTCGGTTATAGACTCTTCACTCATTTAGTTTATACACAGTATCATCTCCTCCCCGGTTCTGTAACCACCCACCGTCTCTTAACTCCCTTCCCCACCCTCGCCATACACCCATCATACCATTATCAACTCTCAGCTTCGGATATACAGTATATATAAATAGGTTTTCTTTAACCGTCATTTCGTCGTGCCCACCTCCCACTCCTCCCACCCTCCACGAGAAAAAAAACACCACCATTTTCTTGCACCTCCCCAAATTTGCCGAGTCTTCTCCCCACAGGCCTAACCCTAATTCTCGCCACTTTGTTTCGCCCATGTTTTTATTAGTGGCTGTGTCCCACCCCATCGCTGGTAAACGCATCATCAACAGAGGCAGACGCGTATATTGAGCCTCGTTCGAGATCAAGTAGGGTTTACGTATCCTTCAACAGTTTTAAGAAGGAACGCAAGAACTGTGCGAATTATAAAAATAAATAAAACTTAAATTTATACATGAATTTCCATAAAATAAAATATTCAAATGCACTAGAAATTTAAGAACTAAATGAGAGTACCGATATAATACAATAATAAATAAAAAACAGTAATTTTAAGTCAGATAGATAGACACATTCAATCTGTCCGTTACAGAAAAAAAAAAGTTCTGTCTGATAAATTAAAAGTGTAAGTATCGGACTTCCACCTAAATTTATTTACTGATTGCTCAATCACTATTTCATATAATTTTACACCTGTCTATATATGTGTATTTTGCACCACCATCGTTTAACCCAAAATTGCATTGCAAATATTTTTACTAATCTGAATAAAAGCTCACCATGCTGACTATAATAGACCACAGCCCCTATCAGCTGTTCCAGATGCATGGTTTTCATATTTTTCTGGTGCCCTCCAATTTTCCTAGCATACCGTCCTTTCCCAAAGTAGAATATACCAACATGGCACTGATGTATAAATTTTGAAACTTGAACATAAAACTCGCCACAAAAGAAACAATTCTGTCACCAGGTTCGCAACAGCCGAGCCTGTACCTCAACAGCAACACTCGTTCGTTATGATGATGTCCTATGTATAGACACGTTTGCCAATCGAGCGGCAGTTGTCATTTCTCGATGGGAAGCCATCATCAGACCGTCGTTATATCGGGGATTCTGGGGGTGGGGCTGCATGAGAAGTTGAGACGTATATAGTGCCAGAAAAAGAGAACCTCATAAACACGACAAGATTTTGCTACTGTTAAAAGAAAAAACGAGCGTAAATGAGTAGACGGGCGCATCTAGTTAAGAGAGGCGACACACCCATAGCCACCCCCACCCACCACCTCCAGTTTATTTTATCACCCACACACAGACACACACACACACAACAAGGGATTCCTACACGCGATGGATAGAACGCATACACAGAGGGGAAAAAAGAGGCTTACGACAGCAGGACGATCCACCTACGCGGAAACATAGGTGGCGCTACTTCCTATGTCGCGTTCCAAAGCGTCAGGCCAAAATAAAGAACGGGGCATGTGTTTAGCAAATAAACAGTGTATTATATTTTATATAAATTAAATTTATAATTGTGGGAACTATAAAATGATATGGAAATGGATCATTGAATACCGTTGCCTAATAATAATTTGTAATTGATACTTTTGGAAAGAAAAGATTAGCAGTTTCTGGAATAGAACACGAGTACCTAACAGACGTGACTCGTTTCAAAATATCAATTTAGATTTACAGGAGTTCACCATCGTTCACCCAGCATTGCCGAGGAATCGCCAACTCATCAAATTAACACGAAAATAATTATTTTAAGAAAGTTCCTTATTACAATTTCAGGAGCTCGACATGTTCAACGACAACGTATAATTTTGCCATTCGTTACGCTTTGGTTTTCGGAGTTTTTTGACAAAACGTCACTGATTGATTCCAGGCTTCGATCTCCAAAATACTTTATGTTGTGTTGGGGGATAAGCGCCTGCCGTGTGACCAACGAGATGGCCCGCCATTTTGAGCTACCCGTGTGTAGCGTGTCTCAATGGCACATAAACAAGGCTTTATCCCCGTTAGATTTTTTCTCTCTCACACTCACTCTCTCGCCTCCTTTTTTCGTTCGGGCGACTAAATCAAGTTTACTGTTTAGAAGAACATGATCATCCTCATCATCATCGGCGAGAGCCACAGTGACGAGAAAATCGTCGCCGCCACCGCTGCCGCCACCACCGTCTCCGCCCCCACTGGAGATGTTGCCGCTTGTCCCATTCCTAGACGCTCGTTAAGGAGGCGAAAAGGAGGGGGGTAAGTCTCACGATCTCAACGTCCACCACCCCCGGCTCTATTAAAACAGTTCGTGGCTAACAAGTGCAAACGATGTGCTGGCGAATATTACTGACTGACCCGAAGGGAAGCAAAATTTATTAATCTGGAATCATCAACAATTAAGGTGAAATGAGATGCAATCTCACACATGGCTGAAATGTGCACAAGCTTTTATTTGACATAGGAAACAAAAATAAAATTCCTATTAAAGAGTTAAAGCATAATTAATTTACTACTAATTCATTAAAGCGCACAATATTTGTTTATAAAATGCTGATGTCGTAAAGAACAACACGTATGAATGGACGTTTGAATATTAAAATAGCTACGTCCAATGTATTTTTATCTGAGAAACAAACCGACAAAACGTTTAAAAAAAAAAAATAAAACTAATTCATATAACAGTAGCGTTATTAAGATTTACGGGTAAGTTTCTTTGAAAAAATTTATTACGAAAAGGTTAAAGAAATAATCCAGGCGTATTATACATGTATACTAGGAGGAAAATCTCAGTTCTTTTAATAATGAGTTTGTACTCTTAGTGACTGATTACATATTTGACGGTCCCAATGTTTGGATTCCTATCGCGAGTTATCAATATCAGGAGCTACTTGGAATCTACCATCGCATAGCGTTGGACAAAATGCACCAAGCCGCTCGTTACACTTGATTAAAAATAATCAAACCCAACTTTATTTTTAACGGCAACTGCTAACGCTCCAACGTTTCGTTTCTCGTCTACGTACCCAGCCACCAGTCATTGTTGTCAAGCAAGAAAGAAAAGTCCATCTTTTTTAAACAGCGAGAAAGAAAGAGAGGGTCCTCCTTTTTGCCCACCTCTTTCTTCATCGTCTTCCTCATTTTCTTTCTCGCTCTCTCCCAATTTTATCGGGTACTTCATGAAGTCGCGGGCATGTTTTGCCATTCGCACTGTTTAGACAGAGGGGGACGTCGTCAAATGAGGCTGTTTTCTGTTGTCTCTGGTATCTCTCTGCGTGCGTGTATGTCTCTGTGTGTGCCGGCATCATCATCGCCCATCGTCATCTCTCGCGCTCATTCGCTCATCTCTTATTTCTCGCGCCATCTTGATGGTGTGGTTGCGTTGGTAGTATCTCTGGGTGTTGGGAGGGAGGAGACTGAGGCTAACAAATCATCCCGAGACCCCTTTGCGAGAGAGCTCCATTGGAATGGGAATGCTCATTCGTTGAGCCACAGTTGTTATAGCAACGCGGCATTCACGTCCAACGATTGGCGGGATTTTTGACAATCGCGAAATTTGGATCAAAAAAATGTCGGAAAACATTTTTTCTACTGTAACTCTTTCAATATAGGTTGTGAAAACCTTTATAAAAATCTAAAGTAAATGACCAGTTTTACTTTGGGGGCCTCCGGAGGTTACGGGACTGCCTGTTCGGTGGCTTTTTTATAGCCCGGACCCTATTCATACGATTTGTAACCGATTTAATAGGAGGGAAATCGGTCCAACGGGCGCAGAACAACCAGCATGTCATAATGACGCGCGTACGTGGTTTTAGGCGAATGACGGCTGTGGCGCGTCTGTTTGACGAGAAAGGGGGGGGGGAGGTTGAGCCTGGCACCCAAATGCAAATGTGTGTACGCGCACAACGCAGATTGTCGGTTTTAAAAAAAGATACAAATCGGGAAGCCGCGATCCGACGGGAATTTCGTTTCACCCAGCTTATGGTGTGTTTCGGCTTTGGCACGAGCGCTCTCACACAAATTGTACAGCGTGGTCGGGTCCCTTATGTCGCAGGCTCTAAATGTTGGGAGCGCCAACGTATCAACAAACTAGAAATCAGCCTACACTGAATAAGAGGACATCCTGGATGAGAACATTCAAAGACATTTCTCTTTTTGGATGAAAACTGTGCGAAAGGTGAATCAAACTGCTTATTTTGAACATTAAAAGCCTGTTGCGAACAATGGCGGGTCCTTCATGAATGCAACAAAAGCAGAGCTTGCTTCATTTTCCGAGAAAACAACAAACTATTTTTTATCATCCGTTGGGTGGCGCTTAATTATCTGTGGGGTTCATAGGATCATTTCTATAGTATACGCTCTTCACACCAGGATTTAAACTTCCTGCATATCAATTGTAATTGTAATTGGGGTGGCGCTTTATCGCCGTCCTTGCATGCTCCCAACTAGCGAGCATGCAAGTGTTTTTGTGTTTTGTTAACAAAATCCCGTTATTTTTATTGTCTTACTTGCCATGACTTGATTGGTTAGAATTAATTGTTTCAATTGATTTTCGATTTAACCATAATAATTGATTGGCGATTCACAACACATAGGACTTGGCATAATCAATTTTTTTTTTTAATTCTTAAACACGTTGCATACGTGCAGTGCTTAAATGTTTTAAGAATACTACTTGAAAACAACACTGATCAGAAAAACAAGACTATTAACCGAGAAAAAAAACGAAAATTCGAAATAAACTTTTAACAAATTGAATAGATAGGGTGGCCGATTTACAAAGCACTTGCCAATACTTTGCACCCCCACCACCATAAAAAAAAAGTCTTGCACCCAAAATTAATCGATCACGTAAATAGCAAATCGCACCCGCGCTGAGCACATGCTGGCAGATAAACTGTTTCTGGGACTTGGCGAGAGTGGATCGTGTTAAAGAGATTACGTGATTTGATTTGCAAGAGAGGCAGCCCCCGTCCCTACATACACACACGTTGCGCAACGTTTTAGTTGATAGGAGCGTGTTCCGTAAACGACAATTTTCGAACCGTGACGGATATGTACAAATAAAATCCTCGCTCCACGACCGTACTGTACACAGGCGGTACGACCCACTCCATTAAGAAAAACGACTCCTAGTCAGATGCGGCGGAATCTATCAGTACGCATATACGAGTTTTCATCACTAACACAACGACGCGCTAATCGCAACCACATACAAGGGATTCACAAAATTACATTCTTCTTCTGATGGCAGTTACACAGCTTCCCTCCTCGCCATTTTCCCCTAAACAGGCGTATCTTTCCACAATCCATCCTCGCCCCCCCCCTTCCCCCCTCAATCAGAGCACAACGACGACGACCCATTAACTATTCTTAAACCGAGTATTTATGTGTTTTTCTCATTTTTTAACAGTTTGAGATTCTATTTCTTCCAGCACAACTTTGTCCGGCTTGCCGCGCCGCCCGCCTCACAAACAAACCCCTTCCAGGCTGGCGTCATTCGCGCAACCGCTCATCAAGAGGGACCGGATGTTTAAGATTTTCAGTATTACATACTTCCGGGACATTCAGCAATTGCCTCGCTATTGTCTCGCTTTTTTCATTGATTCACTATTGTAAAATAGTGGAATTGAAATGAAATACCAAACACCAACAGCCAACCAACAAATACGAGGATAAGGATACATACTTGGTCCTTATCTTTGCAAAAAAAAACATTAAAAATTCGGATACGTAGAAACATATGGGGAAAAAAGTACGGTATTCCAGAAACCCATCTTTCAAAGATCACCTTAAAATTCCGCTTTTCATACACCAATCCAAAATTATCAAACGATTTAGTTTAATATATAAATTGCTAGTTAGTTTAATAATGTATGAAACGTAACCAAAATTATGTCCGACAGAAGACAGTTCAGTTTTGCAAAAACATCTTTGGATATGCTCAGAACGTGAATGTTTGCTAGAATCTAGTGAAATCATCTGAAGTTGTTCACACTGCAAACACGGTAACTAAAATTACAAGCCGTATTAAAGAAGAAAATAATATATTCTAATGATTAAAATCTAAGTAAATGCCACAAACCCTATTTTTTAGAGCTTACGAATCCGGGACCCTCCTCATCAACACCCCCACCCCGCTACCATTATTAAGCAAACGAAAAAGCAAAGAGGAATAAAAAGCCGTCAGGCTCCACCATTTCTTTTTTTCTCGGTCAAACAGCAAACGACCAGACACACACACACACGAGAAAGCGACGTCGCAATTATATAAACTGGCGACGGCGAATCGAGCTAATAGCAATCGCATTTGCGTTGATGAAATGGGCCACCACCAAGTTAAATTTTCTCTCTTGTGCGCGCGAGCGTGGTGAAAATAGCACGACTCGGGAGGGGGAAAACAAGTCCACAAAAAACAAAGTGACACGAAAACAAGCGTCACCGTCCTGGATTCCGTCGGTTATCGCCAGTCGCCTCTCCCGCGAATAGATTGTTCGCGCAAACATCAAATGTGCTGCATTGTTGATGATGCTAACAAAATTAATGGTATTGGTATAGACCTTTACTTTGAAATTTTCTGTGGCAAAACGTTATACTCAGAGTTGAATATTTTACAGACTACTTCTATAGTACAAACGCACGAATGTCTAGCCCAGTTGGTTTTGCAACCGGCTGGGGTGCGTCGGTCCCGATTTCGATTCACGTCGCGGGCTCTCGTTTATTCGATCCTAGCGTACTTGGTCGGCCCATTAAACCAAAGGGGAAAATTAGCTTATTAAAATATAACTGATTTTACCCGTTAATGGGCTCCTTCCAAAAAAAAAATTAATACAGTTTTTATAAGATATCTTAAACCCCAACCCTATCACAATTATAGAAACAAGGTGCCCTAAAACTGGAGCAACGCGAAAGAAATCGCCGAAACTAGTTTCGATTACCGCACCGTACGCATTGGCGCCTTAACCCAATCCAAACGACTTTTCGATCCCACAAACCCATTTCTAGCCAACAATAAGGGTTAGGATATATCCGCCATTTGAAGACCAAAAAAGGCAGTTTCCCGATCTCTCTCTCTCTCTCAGTCGTTAAAATTATATGTCATTTATTCGCAGAGGCATCCAATATCCTCACCAGTCCTGGCGAGTATCGAAGTGAACACTGAAAAATGACGGCTACATCGAACAAAATTCGTAAGTAGCTTAGCAGCTTGTTCTGCGGGATAACCTTGCAATTTGGCTGTAATAATTTCCCTATCAATGGAATATTGTACTCGGCCAAAGAGGGCGAAAAGGTTTATATTAAGAAATAATTTAGTTGAAATCGGCTGACAATATTGTACAGCGTATTTACAATTGGCAGCCATCAGGCATCATTCAATATATTTATTCGCAAATCGAGTTATATATTATTACTATGTGTATAGTATGCATTACATGTAAAGAACGACAAATGATTAAGCAGAGGTGCCGTGTGGCGTAGCGGTGTGTGTCGAATTGATATTGATAGGCCTGTGACGCGGATTTAACTTCAGGCTGAGAGGTCAAACCTAGGTCTGAAGCCTAGTCTAGGCAAAATAGCCAAACTGACCACGGAAATATGACCATTAGTGAACCCCAAAAAATTTCAATACGAAATTCAACGAGATTAAGTTAAAACAATCCAGCGGGGGGTTTCAGGAGGTTTGGCGACCAGAAACTATATGATTTTGGGGTGGGAGTTAGAGACAGGAGGAAAGGGGTGAAGGGGCGTGCCGCAAAGTTTCGGAGGGTGGGGAGGTGGAGGAAATGCATCCCTTTTCTAATGGAGCACATGTGACCGAAGAAGAACGGACATTTCCCGAAACGTGCACGCAATGTCGCAAGCAGCCAAAAGAAAAGAGATTTTATGATTGGTCAATATCCCGTTTCCATTCTTTTCCTATAAAGAAGCGGGCCTTTATTCCCCCCCCCCCCCCAACACTGCCCCCTTTCGCCTCTCGTTTGCCATTTGCACATGTCTGATCTATCTCGTGCTCTCTCTCATCTCTCCTTTCTATGCGGGTCGTATATACGGGAGCGAGTTTATAGACGGAGCTATAACGCCGGGCATAATAATAATAGGAAACGAATCGAATTAAATGTACGCAAAATCATTCACTGTTTCACCTATACCGTTTTATACTTATTGTGCGGGCGCCGTGCCCTCGTTGCCGAGTCTCATCAAGTCTCGGGCCGGGGTAACTTCCGCGCGGGAAAGGCGATCGCCGTCAAGATGCGCTAGCGGACACTGGTGCCACTCAGTTAAATAAAAAATAACGGCAGCACTGGCGGATTGCGATCAAAGATTTTCGACAATCCACATAAAAATTAAGCCGTGAAGTGGCTATACGTTTCATATATTTAAAATCAATTATTCCATGGACTTGAAATTTACGTTGCTAGAGATGCATTCCAAAGACTGGGTTCGCATGTCACTGCAGAGTAGCCACACATTTGATTTAAAAAAAAATGATTTTGATTTTGAATAAATTTGATTTTGCTCTTGCCGATATTAAAAAAGGGGAAAATTTGCCATAAGAACAAAGGTTTCGCCTAAACTTAAATTGAAATATAATTTATTATGAATTCCATAGTTACTGTCTTCACAATAATCATTTTTTTCGGAATGTTACAATATTTCCAAGATTACAGGAGATGTTGGATCCTATTTAACCTTATATTTTATTTTTTTAAATTTAGCAAATCGCTAAATTCGAAAAAGAAAATGTATGAATTTTTTATTTGATTATGATAAATTACTGATTCACAATGAGTGAAAAGGAATGGCTTAGCCACTAACGATACATATATTATTTTAATTTGTTTCCTCTGTAATTGACAGAAAACCGTGTCGAACTGTCGGACTTAATATCACCTGTTTTATTTATTCAATCCGTTTTTTTTTTAAATACTCATAATACGTCACTTACAATAAAATGTCATCAAATAAACTTTGTATTTGACGCAAACGTTCCTTAAGCACGAACACATGAATTATCTTCGCGGTTCACATTCGCTAGTATATGGCAAAGGAGTCGATATTCGGTGGGAGAGAGACAGAGATGAGGAAAGACTAAAGAGGGTGGGGGAACAGCACTGTCGCTAGAAGTGGGCGCGTTCGATATTCATTTGACCATAAACGTCTCTGACTCTGCCGAGTACCAGAGCGAAATAGACGAAGAGCGGTGCCACCCCTATCCAAACCAGTAAAGAATCCACATTTTCCCTCATTTCTACTACACACACACACACATACACACATACACTGCAAGATATGCCAAAGGAAATGTTTGGAAGTCAAATGTCATTACTACGTTCCTTCCGTTAGAGCTTTCAGGCTTTTTGATTTTATTCTTTTTCTTCTATTATGTAGGGTATATATATTGCGCGCGCGCGCACCCCATCTCATTCACCGCCGCCACCACCACCACCACCACCCCCAACTATCCTCCCCTCGGTGAATCCAACAAACTGTATATTTCCCCTTATTACCGTTCTTTTGCTTAGCTGGGTGGATCCAAGAGCGAAACCGCAGAAATTCTATGAAACTTCGGAAACAACAAACGCGGCATCCGGTCGTTTGTGCAAAACAAGAATTACAATTTGTAAATATAAATAACGATTTTTCTCCGCGTACATAAAGCTCTTTTAAAAGGCGTTCTACGTTACCAAAAGCACAACACACATTCTTATTAAAATCTAGTTTAAATTCGCAATGCAAATTTTCAATGCAAGACGAGAGACATCATTCGTGGTTGGTGCGGGCCTTAAACCTGCGCCAGATGTGAGGACACTGCAAGGTTGCCACTGAAAAGCTAGTATGTTTTTCTTTAAAAAATTGAAAAAGAAAAACTTAAAAAAGATAATTAAATACTTAACTAATTCATAAATCAGTTCAATAGAAGTCTGAGAGCAAGACACATTTAACTCATCGGGTACAGAAACAAAATACATGAGCTTTCTATCTTTCACTCTGAACATGAGTTCAGAGTGAAAGAATAAAATATTAAATTATCGACTAATCATCGAAGAACCACATTGTCATTCACACAATGTGGTTCTTATAAGATCAGCAACCGGAATGCGGGAATTTAATAATTTTTATTTAAATAAAATTTTAACGAAAAATTATCACATGTCATGATCATTTAAAAAAATGAACTGTTCATAAAAATATTTTCATTTGCCTAATTTCATTGCCCAACGGTATTGCCATGGTCTTTCCATTGGTCGCTTTCCTTCCGAATTGAATATACCATATGCCCACTTGACTGTATGGAGGTGAATCTAAGCTTCAAGTCTCCCTCGGTTCTTTACGCTTGCCTTTCGTCATAGATTTAGTCTGCGGTCCTGCCCCCAGCAGCCAGTAACCTCACGTATCTGACCCCGCAGTTTCGATTTGGACGGTCATTCATTCCACCGTTCCCCCCACCACCTCGACTTTAATCGCCTTCCCCATTACACTTTACACCTCGAGACAAACGGAATCCAATCAAAAAAGCCTCGCCGTAATTATCGCCATGAAACGCTTTTTAGGAAACGCACACTATACGACCAACGTAAAACCACCGGTCACCTCATGTCTACATTAATTACAGAAGCGGGTCCCTAACGAATTACGACCGGTTCACGGCCATCCGCCCATGAAACGATAAAGCCACATCCACTACAACATAATACAACCGTCCATAGCGAATAGCATATAATTTACGAAATTTGGCTACAAACTAACTCCCAATTTTGAACATCTGGATAGAAAAGTAACGTTAAGATACCAGAGGACGCCACGCAACAAAATTCTCAAGTCACCAACAAATATGCAGCAAAGAACGGAAATACCTGGAAGCAGCTATACCATTAGGATAGACGCGTGCAAAATTCGTTGTCTCTCTTCGCTACTTACATGTATATTACATTATTACGGTATGCAGACTTTGAGAATGACTGCGCCATCTGCGGAGCAAATGTTGAAACCAAAAATGTGTTCCGCCTTATGATCACTAGCGGTCACCCAATGTCAACAAATAGGGAATCTTAATTCTTGATAGTTCCAGTTACTGGCGAACGACAACGAAAAAAAAAACAAATAAATCAGACTCATTCAGCCAATATTCGACACATCGGGTTTATCGGGTTACCAAAATATGCCCTTTATTGAATTTTTAGATCGAATATGCATAAATTAAATAACCCTGTCCCCGTGGACCGATATACATTTCTATCACACAGAATCGCACAAAATCCGCAAAAATTGTTATTCTCCCCCCCTTTTTTTTTTTTGCAAAGCCTACATTTCAGTCGTACTCAAAGGGAGTTGTGAATGGACGCTTGCAGGCCAACCACCACGGAACGAGTTCACACTAACATTTAAGCAGAGAAGCGTATAAGGGGTGAAGTAACACGTGCACCGAACTACTGGCCAATTCCCCCAACGCGTGTCTGCAACACGAGCCCATAGGGACCAACACCCCCACCACCCACCCTTCACCCAACCCCGGTCACCTAGACATCTTTTCCTGTGAGAAAGCTCCAGGGCGAAAAAATCTCCCGTTTTTATCCTCGCAACGACACTTCGCGCCTTGCCGGGAAGTGTATGCAGAGTTTCCCATCGCACTCCCCACACCACCCACAAAGATCTACGCAAGCACCAAGGATCCCCTTTGCTCGCGCCAATATGTATAATCGTTCCCCGGGCGCTCCTAAAATAAAAACTTTAAATTCGCTACGGAATCGACAACAGTGGTGGCCACATCACGCCGCCAGTGAGTTACCGAACTGGGAGAGACAGGAATCTCTTCAGATCGGCCGGTGTTGCACCTTCTTAGAAATCATGCCTATTCGTAAACTATTCGTAACTATTCGAACTATTCGTAACTATTCTGGAACTATTCGAACTATTCGTAAAGGTGGGGTAACTCAACAAATACTACTGTAATTGGTAACAAAAACTACTGTAATACTGTTGACATTGGAATTATTTGGGATCTTTCAAAATTGGAATTGGGATTGAATTTGGAATGAAATATTGGATATTCTTGGAGAATGACAGAATTTATCTTGCTTCCATTCCTAGGAATTAGCAGATTCTTTTTTATGGGAACTTGTGTATTTATGTCTTTTAGGCGTCATGAACGTGATGACAAATTTTTTGTGAACATTGCACTACTCGGCATCTTTTTTTTTAAAACTATTTTTTTAATCGACGGAACGGAAAAGATTATTTTTGAAAAGTACCAGGGGAACGGCCAAGTTCCTATCAATTTCAGTAGGAACTGGAACGGGTTCCTTTTTTCATGGGAGGAACGGGAACTGGAACGGATTTCTTTTTAAAAGGAACGAAACCAAGACTGAATTTTCACTTAAGAGTAGCTGCAGGTACGAGGAGGATATGAATTGTTGGAATCAGGAGGAAGGACACTACGACGGGGGATTGGGTACGGCACCAGATTGGCAATTCCCGACGGACATGAAGAATGACCCGGCCGTTTGTACGTGGCGTTTGAATTAAAAATTTCGTCCCCCCCTCCCCCCCTATTTCAATGTTATGTTTATGTCTTCACGCGCGCCACGTCCAACACCTACACCTCGCCGTCGTAGTCCAATATAAACCAAATGCAAACCGTTCGAACAAAAAAAGGCAAATGGTCAGTCGGTCACTACCACATGCTCACACATAAAAATTGAAAGGCAACCAATCACCGAACAACCCGAGACATTATTCGTCGTATCGCTATTGGTCCAACTGGAATTGTCACGTGACGGAAATTGAACGGGGGGGATCGTCACTGTACCGAACGACGCAGTTACAAGTTACAACACGTGTAAAACCGTAACCAGCGGGACACAATTATACAAGGCACGTAAAACTGACATACCGGTAACACGTGTACAATGAATGAGAAAGTCAATGGCCGCCATAAACGTCCGTCCGTCGCCAGGCGGCGTCCGTAAGGCGGCCATTAAAAAAGTTTTCAACGATAGTACCCGTTCACGTGTAGATGGCGCTACGTACAAGTGGTGGGCAAAATTGGTGGGACAAAATAGTGCAAAAAAGCACGGCGAAGTCGGATGTTGAGTTATAAACAGAAAGGATTTAATTGATTCCACTGCCGACAAATTCTGGGGAAATAGGAACTAAAGTTGGTCAAACTTACAATGTAGCTCTCATTCACCATTATTAAAACAAATTATTGCAATGAATTGCAATGGACATAAATGCCCGTGGGTCTCGTAGGTCACAATAATAAAGGAATGGGGGCGACTATGGCCCATTTACGCCACGAAATCATGCAGGTGTCTCGGTAGTGTTTTGCAAATTTAAACGTATCAACAGAGTCGATAGAAAAACTATTGAGCATTTTCCCTCCTTCGAATATTCGTTCAAAACATGAGGCGGATGGTTCTCACTTGACACATAAGAGTAACAAGATAAAAAAAATGCAAGTGGAATCTCATACACGACGAGTACAGTGAATATTGTATTTGGACGCCACAAGCACGGTGGAACGCCTTTTTCGTACTTTTTTTTTATTCTTCCGGAGACGAACATTATTTGCAATGATCTGCATGAATGAATGGAAACGCCCGTACATGGTAACAAGAAACTTTGTCTGCATGCAGATTCTCCATAGATATTTTTGCGTTGTCGATCAAAGAAGTCTTAGGCTAGAGCACGAAGGCACACATCAATTGCAATTATGACGGCGAGCCAGAATGAAACCAATTGAAACTGTTTAGTCCAGTCGGTAACGCTTCCGACTACGGTGCGGACGGTCCTGGGATCAATTCCCGGCAAAAGCAGTCGTTTATTCGACGAGCCGCGGTGCTGGTATCATCCCGGCTCCTGCAGTCTGGCTATTCCAGCTGCCACTCCCCTTACCTTCCCTTCCCTGCCCCTCACATATCTCCATAGAGACACGAGGGTGCAGTAATCATGTAGTGCACTCGGCACTAGGCACTACGATGATTTAAAAAAAAAATCCTTGTACGTTCCCGATCGAGGGCAACGCTCAATTTAGTTCCTCGACAGTTTTCTCAATTTAGCCTTTCATTTCTATGGTGCGATTGTCCAACAATTCACTTTCCCGCATCTTTTTTGTATATTTTCTTTCGGTAAGCTGATCGAGATAAACATTGTGTGGACCTGCACAGCTTCGCACAATGCATGCAACTTTTTGTCATTGACAAAAAACGTTAGGTACTGTCGTTACAGTACAAGCAATAGTTTCTCTTTTTCTGGGAATCATTTTTTTGTTTGTCGCGAAGCACGACAGTATTTCGCTCGGTCACCTCTGGATAAATGAATTTGACCATCGGAAAACGGTGAGAATATTTTTGAGCTCAATTGTTTTAGCTTAGACAAAGCGAAATGTAAAGATTCGATTATTCTTACATTTCAAATGCAATGCAATGCACTGTTCTCATTCGATTTCAAAGAATAAAATTAGCCAAAGAAATAAAAGGAATAAAGGTCGCATGAATTGCAAAACAGGAAATAGCCAGTGAGCTGACGTCAGCCGGTGAACCATATTGTTTTGGCGTAGTGGCGCCACTTTCTACGAGTCAAATTCCTTGCGAACCCTCGAAAGATTTATGTCACGAAATACAATAGGTGCTATCATTTACATCGCATTCTGTCAATTGTTTCTAGTTTCAAACTGCTTAATTTTTTATTGCACAGAGGCATGACAAAAAACCGAAACAATTGACCTTTCTGAAGATAAAAACAATATTTTAGTAAAAAGAAATCTATAAATTCCATAATTTCGATGAATACAAAAAATAATGTGCCCGTCATATTACTGTAGGAAAACGAAATATACTACAAGTACGGATATGCTAGTGAGAATGGCTCTGTCCTCCATTCAAAAATTCGCATTACTCCAGTTTACAAATAAAGCGTAGCAAATAGAAAGAAAACGTTAAAAAAATGCACCAAATTACCAAAATTTAAAAAAAGAAAAACCGCAATTCACTGCATCGTGATTCAGACATTCACTGATGAGAAGCTAAGATTACTTTCGCCGCACATCACAAAAAAGCAACTGTTCCAGCTTTCTCTATTTGGTTCTGCTACTCAAATTTGGCATTGTTGATTTTTTATCTTTCTCTAACTTTTTTTTTTGTTACCAGGGAATAGCTACCGTGTTGCTGCGTATTCCCTCCGACTAAAGAATATATATATTTACTTTCGGAAATTGGTCTAACCGCCATTTTATTGTTGTCGGTCACGCTCGTTTTTTCAAACTTTTTCTTGCGGTTAGGAGGGGGGGGGAACCAGAATTAAATCGTAAATTTGTTTAAAAAATGCCTGTCGCCATCCGCGTAAAACATCGCCTATTGGGAGAGACTCCAGGACAGGCGTCATTGCTGTGGCCAATTTGCTGAATAGAATCAACCCGTAGTTTGTGAAACAAAATACTCAGAATACATTGTATTTAACAGTTCGATTAATATATTTCAAATCATGTGCACAAATATAGAGTTAACGATGAATGGAAAGGAGAAAACATCTCTCAGCATCTATTTTGTAAACTGTCAAATTTTCTATAATTCTTGTAAAACGGGTTTTTTTTCGTCAAAAGAGTCAGTTTATTAACTACCAAACATTCACTTATTTTTAAATTAATTTTACTGTTACATAAAATTAGTTATTACAACAATCATCCAATAAAAGGGAAAATCTTCCGCCGCTTAGCCAACCCGAAGATTTGACTGTGAGGGGCAGCAAAACGGCGAAATATGTAAATAATCAAATTTGTAATAAATAACATTATTAATTAATTATTTATTATTTTGTTAGGTCTTTTTGTGCGCCCGAGCAGACATAATTGATGTTATGGCGATGCTTGTGGTCGGTTGTGTCTTTAAATATTCTGCGGTTTAATCTAATTCGCTTCATCTTAAATTTGCAACACCTTGCTTCCGAAATCTATAACCATTTCAGTCTTTCATTCAATAAACGTAAATGGCGACATAATAATCTTCGAATAATCTATACACCAAACACGATTACAAATGATTCACATATAATGATTCACATTGGTTAACCCATTTTAGCAAAGCACGTCCGAGCAGGTGACTATCGTTTGCCCCTCCTCCCCCCTCGTTTTCGCTTGGCGGCGTTTGACTTGGCGCCCCGTCGCGCCACCGTGCGGTCGCGCACCGTTTTTTGTTGTTACCGGGGGTCTTTCTCTCCGTCTCCGTGGAAATGTTACACTCGATTTTCCGACGAAATTCACCGTAAACATAAAAGAAGCCACAAGCGGCGGTCGGCGGGTATTTCAGTTTTGCCGCGCTGCAGGTAAAGGTAAACAAGCGTGGAGAGAGTGAGTGGAGGTGATTTGTACACGGGGTTGCATAAATCATGCTCAGTCGTTTCCAACAGGATTGACCATAAAGACTGGCGCATACAAAGATAATCATACGCTGATTGCGCTTTATGCATTTGTATTGGCGCCCTAGCGCATTCACGATCTAATCTCATCTCCCCTGGAAAACACGATGAAGGGCTGAACGGCCTTTCATACTAAAATGTTCTTCGCCAAAGTGTTATTTAAAGATTTTTTTCCACACCAAAATGATGTAAAATTTTAATATGATACAAGTATCTTGACAACTGTAAAACACATTCCGTCCGATTTTAGAGAAAAAAAGTAAAAATGTGAAATATCAGTTAGATACTGAAAGCGCTTTAACAAACGGGCTCACATAATACCACCGAGTAGATGACTGAGCTCTGCGTCACAAACGAGATTGCCAGTTTATATTTTATCTAATTTGAGAATTGGAGAATTGATCGCTTGGTGGGGAAAGGGTACGAAATGCTAGCCGGACCCATGTAAAAACCACTATAAGTGGGAGGCTGGCAGGAAACTTTCGTTCTAAACTCTCCTCACCCCCCTTACACCTCCCACCATCACCTCACATCCACTTTATTTATACATGCGAGCAACTTTCTCATACTAACCATGTCTATCTTTTATGTACACTTTCAACCGAAACAAAAAAAAATAAAAAAAATAATGTATATCACGTTGAAAAGTGATGACTTTGAGAAAAGGGCAACCACAAAAAATATCAATTTCCAGACAGGCCCCACCACCATTGCCGGCGAGAAGTAGAAAAAAAAAACAACAACGCCGCTACGTTATAATTCGAAAAGTAAATAATAGTGAGAACCGATCAAATAAGGTGATCTTTTGTCGGTATACCTCGTGCCCGACGGATACCGTGCAACAAGAAAAAGAAGAAAAAATGCAGCTACACACTACTCAAATTTGCCAAGGCTAGTCAAAAAATCTCACACGCTTAAAAGCCGTGGAAAGGCAAGATGGCAAAAATAATTATTTTTTGGAAATGCAACTCATTGGACCACTGGTATTATATTAAGTGCTATTATTTAGTTTAAAAGTAACTTTTCACATTTTATTTATTTATTCGTGTGTTCATTACTCTAATAAAATTAATTCATAAGGTTAATATAATTAATTCATTAATGTAATGAACATTAATTAAATTATTGAGGAGATAATTAATTTAACAAATTAAATTCAGCATTCTCGATTAGTTTTTTTTACGGATGACATTAAAATAAAAACATACTGTAGGCCCTTTGGCGATTTTTTCAAATATAAAAATACAACAGCACTGGAGACCAGACCTTGATTCCAATCAATTTATATTGAGAAAATTGAGCTTTAAATCTTGTTGTCAAGAGCGCGCATCCAAACTAAACATGGTAATGGGCTTTCAAGTTCGTCGTTATCCGCCCTGCATGCAACTCGACACATCCACTTCCGGCCGTAAATGAAGACAGACGAGTCTCGGGTCGGATAGGCATTGGGTTCAATTTCAATTTCGGTCAATTCGGGCCGGGTCAAAATCTGTGTTCCAACGCCCTAGAGTACACCCTATACCCTTCAGCGAGCA
Source organism: Melogona broelemanni (assembly GCA_033995665.1). Lineage (NCBI taxonomy): Eukaryota > Metazoa > Arthropoda > Diplopoda > Chordeumatida > Chordeumatidae > Melogona > Melogona broelemanni. The sequence continues at coordinate 660 of JAUJYS010000220.1, read as the reverse complement.
ATGAAAAGGATTTTGACGAAAACGAACAAAGTTAAGATGGGATCGAAATGCACCAGTACTTTTATTTATCTTCTATTTTACCTAATAATTTCGAAGGAAACAAAATTCGCGATTTAAGTATTTGTACTTGAAATAAAAAAAATGACACTCTTTTTTCCTTGAAACATTTCAAAATACTGAGTGTAAGAAACAGAAAAATTCAATATCTTCATTATACGAATAAAGCAAAAAAAAAAAAAAAAAAAAAAAAAAAAAAAAAAAAAATTGGCATAATCCTTTTTTAGTGATAAATCTCAAAAGGCAGTGTTGCGATTGCCTGTAACACAACATGCCCTTCTTTACGTACGTGGTACCATATAACGTATTCTGTCGACGTCACGGTTCAAAAAAATATTTAATTGATGCGGCACCGACTCGCCCATTGTTGTGAGCGGACGAGCTCGCCGATTGGCTGCCGCCTTCGCGGGTGCGCGTAATGATATGTGGACGTGAATGGTTATCTCTGCGAATCAGTGTCACGTCTTTTGAAACCACGTTTAACACAATATATATGAATGTAACGTGTCAGGTCAGCGGAGAGACATGGATAGAAAAAAAAACCGACGTTTTTACATGTCGCGTATATAGACTAATATATGTTGCGTAAAAAAACGCGACTAG
>JAUJYS010000219.1:0-27162 GCA_033995665.1 Melogona broelemanni | reverse complement strand
GGCATAGAAACTAAACTCTATATTTGCCAAAGAAATATGTTGACATGTAATTTGTGTTAAATTCATGACGTCATCATTTAATGTATGTTGCCTGTTCAATTGCTGCCTGTCCTCGGAAAGGCTTAAGGGCTAGTATATAATAGTTCAACGTGTGAGGCCCGCCATACAAATTCGGACACTGTATATTTTGTATAGGCACCTCAAATGGCCTCTACCAACATGTTAGATGTACCAACCAGTAGATGGGGCAGTTCCTATCATTATGACTCTGCAGGTTTTTTTCTTTAACAAAATCCTCCGGTGCGATTCGCATATAAACGGGCTCATTTCAATGTAATTTGGGGACAACTTGAGCTGGTTCGAATTCAGTTGATCTACAAAATGAATTCTGTTTGAATTTATTAGTACGTGGAAGGGACGTAGGTAAAAATGACGTCAGTTCTTCTAATCACCGCACTCTCAAGGTTTTCAAATGTGAAATATCACAGCAATACCGCCTGTGCTAATGTGAATGCAGCGAACGTGGACGTCACAGCGACGTTCCTGACGCTTAAAGGGCTAACTTTGCGAGAAAACACTAAGTAGTTTTTAGTGAGTCACTGAAATTGACTTGTTCGTATAATTGATCACCAAGCTTAAGTCGAATTTAATTTAAGAACGACCCTTCCCATTTGCAATCAAGGACACTCGAATGAGAAAAAAAGCGGCACCCCATTGTAAATATACAATCCCGTACAAGTTGCGGTTTAATTCCCTCGAAATCCGCATTAACAATTCGTGGCACAGCTCACCACGTAAACCCTCGTCACAGACTAGTTTTTCCCTTTTTTATTTCAATGATAGAGTTGCATTGCACACACCTCATACCCCGAAGCACAGCTACTACAAGCAATAATGAAGAAAAAAAGTTTCTGCCTGCTCCATATTTACTGAGACAACACCCAAATTATTAATTGAATCTCGACAGACCAAAGCTTTTAAAAAAAAAGCAAACAACGCTTAGAATTAAAACACCATACTAATATCAACTAGCTTCTACTCTGACCTTCCTTCCACCTTTACCGGTAGCACGTGACCACGCTCTGCCACGCACCAAGCGGTGAATGTGGTCGAACCTGCGTAGAAAGTTGCCTGTAAATCCCGCTTGGTGCGACAAGTGTTAAAACCATATAAAAAACACAGTCGATAGAACAATATAGAGTCGGTTTCGTAATAGCACCATCCCACCCTTCGTCAGCCTCATTTGCATTTTCAATTGGGTAATAACGAAATGCACGGTTGGTAGCTCGACATAACGATTGTTACGTTTCCAGTCTCATCACATACGCCATCCGTCCTCCTCCCCTTTGACTCCGAAATACCTTAATCTCATCTGACACACTCGGTTTCTCACTGCAACCCCCTCCCTCCCCTTGTGTTAGATAATTATGAGATTCGTAGATAATGGGTATATGCCGCCGGGTTGGAAATAGCCGACGATTTAAACAACGCCTCATAAATGTAAAGTCCATATTCAACACTCAAACAATACATAAAAAGGCATCTAAAAATATGCACACACAGTAATTTATAGTCAGCTATATGATTACATATTCGGGTCGCCTTTTCTCTGTTGAACTTGAGACATTGCACAACATACATTCTACTTATCTATTTCTAATGTGTAATCATCCGTTTAGAATCCTTACAACTAATTCAGTACCAAGACCTGTAAGGAAACATGAAAGAGTGACTCAAGCATTGTGATGTAAAAATTCAATGGATAAGTTTAACATTGACAATGGTCTTTGAAGTTCTTCGAGATTGGGAAGCGTTTTCATTTTTACTTTTTCTGATCAACTGCGAATTCAGCTGACACAAAATAGCTGCCCAGTTCAAAGTTTATTATCTTTGCCATTTGTCGTCATCGTGAAATTGAAATAAAGTTAAAAGTTACGTGTCACGATGTAAAAGTCACGATGTCACGTGTAAAAGTCACGTTGTCACGTGTAAAAGTCACGTTGTCACGTGTAAAAGTCACGAAGGTGAGCGTTAAAGACAAGCTAATTCGATGACAATTGACATTTCCAATGAAACCATAGTAGGATCGCGTGCACAGGTGACATCACCATGTTTGCACACAGGTTAGAGGATGCCATTTTTTGTCTCCACCTGAATAGAATTCTTGTCCACGCATCGCAATTAGTCGCCGTCGATTTATCTAATGCCAGATGGGAAGTGCGCTTGCTGCTTCGACGCTTAAAAAATCAGTTTGCAGCCCCGCCCCCCATTCACCCATCGCGCCCAAATGCACGCTCTTGACCGCTGAATAATTACTCGGGGGTGATGGGGAGGGGGGATGACGATGGTTCTGGGGGGCGGCGGGGTGTCTCGGGGTTTTGTAGCAAACCCGCAGTCAAGGCCAAGGTTATGGACGCGCCGATGCTTCAACTCTTCCAACACATCTGTAACATTGCCGTGATCTGCAACGTGAATACGAGATTGATACGGATTTGGAAGTGGCGCGTCATGATTTTGACCATGGTATACGATCATGTGACGATAGAGGGTGAAAAACTATCAAGACGCGCTTCACCTCAAGTAGGAATGGCTATTCGCGTGTGAAACGCGTGGAATAATCTGTGCTTCAGCTATTCATTATCCCTCCCCCACAGACTTTCTTCATTCCACCCCCTTCCTCACCGTTTCCCTTGAATTCATTTCTTTTTAATCTGGGGATTCCGGGAAACAATTTTTTGCAACAGAGAAAACATCTTCGTGGAAGTTTGACCGATAGGCAATAAACAAAGCATTGAATGAAATGATGCAATAAAAGTAGCATTGGATGCTAGTAAACCTTAACTGTTATCATATCACATGAAATGAGAATCAAAGAACAATCGAAAAGAATTTAACTTTGTACAACTCGCGTTTATAATTTAGCTTTGCAAACACGGTTGTAGCTTTGGAAACAGAGTCGACGAGAACGCTCGCTTTGGGTAGTTCGTGATTGCTATAGGAACGAAACGTGACTAACAGCCCGACTAGGAATTTTCTCCGGTCACACGACCAAAGCTAAAACGTAAAGCTAAGCTTCTATCCTCTCCCCTGGTCCCCGCTCATAAGTTTAGTCATGCGGGATTATAATAACGCCCCGACTCTCTCTCTTTCCTAAAGCGAAACCCCTCTTTTGACTAAACCCTATTCGACGCCACGCAGCCAAATGCCCTCTCTCCCCGAAAAATATGAGCGCAATTTATACAAAAAAGGTCAACAGGATTCAATCCCAGGTTGCCATTCCTCCCGTTCCTTGCTGTGGGAATGCGGGAATTATTTACTAGTTATCTGCAGCGCGTTCCCTTGATGTGAAATAAAGTGTATTTTTTATCGTTTGTGAATATTTACTATTACCTAATAAATTATTTTACGACTAGTAATTTAAATGATATTTTAAATAATTGTTGGTAAAATAATAATTATTGGCAATATCTTTAACAGAAGTTACGTTTAAAAAATTTCTCCACCAAAATTTAGGATTTCACACCTTCCAATAAATCTTTTTTAGTTAACATTATCGTTAGAATATTGGCAACGTCTCCCGTGACTACCTAGTCGTGGACCATCTAATAAATCAATACCTACAATCAATTGTTTGCACCTTTTCCTGTTGGCAACAGTTTGGCGTCAGACTCGGGCAAACATGGCCGGACCACGCTGCATATTATCAACTTGGCAAACCAACGGAACCTAAATACTGCTGTGACCAGAATGGAAGGTTTTCTAACTGGAAAATTGGCACCGAAATCGAAAGAAGAAAAGAGGTCCCAGCTAACCAAGTCTATGACATTGTCAGTAAACACTGAATCGCTTAAATGCAATTACCACACAGTGAATACACGTGAACTGAACAAGATTGGCGCGAAGTAAAGAATGGAAAAAAATTGAGTTCATGTAGGGGAGATGAGGTGAAGGTATAATATAGCGGTGTTAGTCTCAAAGAAGACTCGTTGACAAATAATGTACAGACGAGAGACGCGAGCAAAAAATCAACAACTGAAGAGGTTGGGTCGGCTCTTCCCCAAATCGAAAACAAACGTGTCTATACATGCAAGTGCAAACACACTTAGGAACTGAATGCATTCACGACAAACAAAGAAATAAAAAATAAGCAAACATTCGGAATTTTTTTTATAAACTACAGCCACGGACTCTGTGAAATGAATCGGTTGACTATTGGCAACCATTCCTTTAGTTAGCCATTCGACTTTTCGAATGTAACGCTAAGAAACATACAGTAATAACAATCGAAATCTAGCTTTCGATTTCGATGAATAACGATTTTGTGCGGTCACTGCGGCATTTGTGACTGCGTCTAAAGAAATTTACTGGCCAAATTTTGTGGTTGTTGACAACGCACACTCGTTATTACACCCCCAATTTAGGGGGGGGGGGAAGTCATTTATTTGGGACACCGGTTTATGGTCAACTGGCTTTATTGTTGCTTTTGACTACCGAATTATTTGAGGTCCCCACCAGACCGAAAGCAACCCAACCGAGGGGTTCCGTGGAAGGTTGCTTTTCTTAAGATGCGGGGCGGGGCGAGGCCGGCGTCATATATCCGTCATATCGGCCTCGGGCGGGGCGACCAAGGGTGACAAAAGACGGACTTTGCAGATTTGCTATGTAAAATGCCAATGTGATAAAAAAATAGCTGTTTGGTCAAACCTGGATATGATTTCATGATCGTGACAACATGAACGCACAAAATTTAAACGGCAGTTTTCAAATACCAAAAGAGGGCTTCAAATTTTTTTATTATCTGTTCAACCCCTCTCCAAAGGGACCTGGTTGTAGACACGGTGAGAAGGGAATGTTAAGGAGGGAATGTTAGTCATGAAATATGTGTCCCCCTTAATATTCACGGTGCCCGGGAACGCACAAGAGGTATCACCACATAGATCCCCCTCACCTAGAAGTCTCTGACCCATGACAACCAAGGCATTTAAACTGAACTTACAACAAAGTCTTGGGTATCAACCATGTACAGGTAAAAGAACGTAGAAGACAGGCTGTGGCTCTAACCCAAATAATCGCTTCGTTGAACAAAGTCTGACCAACAATCTCATTTACCCATTTCTAGGAATTCGTCGCAAGATTGCAAAAGTAAATGGTCAAAAAAATCCCTGTTCTCAAAACTTCGCTTAAACGAATTTATTATCTTATACATAAAATTACGCAGCTGTGGGTAACAGTAGACGCTGAAGAATCTGCAAAAAAATCCCCTAATCATAATTGAATCTGTCTCTTCCTCAAGTCAAGGCTATAAAAAAGAGTCGCAAAGAAGGATAGCGCGACTTTTGGGCTTAGCGACTCAATTTACGGTTAAGATTGTCGCCGGTAATTCAGGTAGCTGAAAAGCTCACGTGGGGTGAAAAACGCATTCTAAATTCCGAAATTTGCGGCCAGAACAGCGAACGATGCTTTAGCACTTCGCGTGCGCAGAACGATTTCCACGAGGAATTTTTCAAAACCGACCAAAATTGGGGGCGTCCATCTTTTCAACTATGTCGCATTGTGCTATAAACCGTCCAGGTATCGAAAGCAACGGCACTGGAAAGTAAAACGCCTCCACTGTGAACAACTTGAATGTACACATCGAGGGGGCCCCCTGACAAGAAAAAAAGTGACACTAAAACCAGTTTGAGCGTGCAGAATTCAGCAGCAGTCCATTATGCATCATCAACACAAAGCCATCGCGAGTCTTTAGCTTCTTGAAAAAGTGCAAATTGAAGCATTGGTAAACAAGAAATTCTCGGAAAAACTAATTTGCATAAATAAATGATGACGTTGTGATTCACTTGACTAAAACAATTTACCCGCCGTCATTAACCATGAAAATGGAATAAATTTCACGTAATTTAGATCATAATTTACCGATTCTCTACCAGAGGCAACCAGACTTTGCCGTGTTCCTGCACTTTTATTTGCATAAATAATATTAGATAAAGTATGAATTGGAAAATAGGATAATTTTAAAACAACGCCGAAGCCAATAGATATTAAAATTCGCTGGCCATTGTTTAAATAATGCATTAGATCGCAGATGAACGATTGGCAGCGCAACACAGGAGCTGCCGCATTTGGCGGCCATCTTGAAACAAGGAAAATCCAAATCTGACATCTCCATGCACGGCACTAAAAAATATGAGCGGCGACCCCCTGTAAATTAATGTGAGGTGGGGGAGTGAGACGGGAGCGGATCGGTCTGGATGGGGTGGTGGGTGGGGGATGGCGGGATGCATGCTGGGAGGACAGACAGGTGGACCGGGACAGCATGCGGCGCGCTCACAAGGTAGCGAGCACGTACTCAACACACGCAGAAGGAAAAATATATATTTCGCCCGCGGGTAGATGCCAAGGACAAGCGGCATTGGAAAAAGAACGCTTTTTTCCCGTTCTGGTCGCGCTCTTGATAGTGCTGTCCCGCCAAGTATATTCGGGTGAATACTTTAGACTACTTGGTAAACATGCATTGTCAATGAAGTGCAAGGCTAGAGTCCTCGTTCATGACGGTGGGCAAGTTTTTAAATTAACTCACGTGCTCTGCTTAACCATGCATTTTAACTTGCCACGAACTTCGATTGACCGTCTGTCTGTATATAACTTCTTTGAGGTCGTTTTTAACGAACTTGCACGCGTCCTAGAGTGCTGAAATTTTGAATACAGCTTAGTCTCATGGAGTATTTTAATCCATTAAATTAAATAAATAAATGTTCTATTCGAAAAGCGAAGTATTTTTTTTTAGCATTTACTTGTTTGCGCCAAGCATTTTAATGGAAGATCATCAGCTCTGAGCTTTCAGCAACTCCTATTGCAGTCAATGCTGCAAAATGCGGTTCAATCTGTGTCGGGCTTTAGCCACTGATCTCAGGAAGATCTGGGAGAGGCGTGAGGAAGGATCTCTTCGGTGGCGTCGGCCACCAAAGACAACAAATGTGCAAGTTGTGCACGAAAGTGAACTTTTGCCGCCAGCTCGCGAAAATGAATCGACATAATGTGTGGGCTTCCATAAAACCGGCGAACAAGCTTGCTGCACCATCTCTTTGAGAATTGAAGAAGTGGTACCACCACCACCGTCATCGGTGGTCCCCATACCCAACCACCGTGGTGGTGGCTGGCTACCGACGATGCACGGCGCACCGCGTGGCGCAACTAGGTTAAGCTGTCGCGACTTGATGAGACAAGGCCGCGCTTCGAGGCGCTCTCTCTCTCTCGCTCCCTCTTTTAGAAACTCATTAGTGAGACCGCCTTTAATCCCGCCTATGAAAAGAATTATTCAGCATCAATCTATCACTCTCTGTGTATCTGTGTGCCAGAACGAGCAGGGAGGGACGTTGTCAAACGAAGGGGCTTTTTTTAGGAGGCTTCCTGTTCTGCGCGAAAAATTATACCGAGAAAAGATGAGCATCTTAATTTTAAGATTACACTTTCATACATCTGTACTTCCAAAATGTAGCAACAATAGTTGTGAGCGTCTTATGTTCTTAATTAATTTTTCGATAAGATAGCAGAACAGCAGCATAAAATTAAAATAAAATAAAAAATCAAATCAGTAAAATAAAGTATGACTTTTAAAAGGAAAATGAAAGCAGCATAAAAGTTGCTTTTGAAAAGCCTTTATTTTTTTAGTCTAATTTATTATTATTAAACTAGCAGTTATAACTTATTAGATAAAATGTCATAATACGAGCACAAGAAATTATTCATAGTTTAATCAAGCATTGGTTGTGCTGATGTTCCATGTTCAGCAAAATATCAAATAAATAAGTAGTCAGTGACGTTTTTTTTTTGTTTTTTTTTAAATCACCGTAGTGCCTCGTGCACTACAGGATTACTGCGCCCTCATGTCTCTATGGAGATGCGTTGCGCTCAGCTAACCGCTGAAAATTTCACAGCTAACTGGATTTATATTTGCGGTTTCAAATCTACTAACCTTGATCTACTGACGCTTACCTGAGGATTATGTCTTCCTGGCAAACAACAAATGTTCAGTTGTCATGTAAAAAAATTGTTTATGCGCGCTATCTCCATTTCGCATCCATGACTCGATAAATACGAGAAAATTCCACCCCTGATAGGCCCACTTCTTTCCCGTCTGAGCGTTTGGGGTGCCACTTATTGTTATGTTCCGTGCTTTGGCATGTCAACTTGTAGCTACTGAGATGCATGAGAACCGCAACATGTTACCCTGCACGTCGAAAACGACCGTTTGCGTATTACTCCCGAATTCACTTTATGGCGTGGTCAAGAACTCGGGGAATCTCAACCCTGAAAAGCGGGTGGACAAGGAAAGAAAATGATGGCGAAGATTTCGCTATCCGATAACGCCGCGTCTTTTGTGTTGGAACTGCGTTGGGGAGTGAAAAAATGAAACTATAATAGGCAGGGTTACGTTTTGTTTGGACCGACTATATGGAATGCTAGTCCCGCATATTCACTACATTGTAAAATAAAAGTTTGAACTGAGATGTTTGCAGTTTTTACACTCGGCCGCGTCAAAAGTGTCGAACAATTCAGACCAAGACCAACAATATTTCTTGTAATTTGAAAAAATTGAAATATGCATCTTTTTACGAAGACATCAATACCACTAAACCGCTTGATTTGCTTGTGGATCAGTCGATCAAGTTTCGGTGACCCAATGTAAAAACTAAGAAACTATTTCATAAGATCAGCCCGGAGAATTTCTTCTTCGATTGATGTAGGGCGGTTACCTCAAACAAAAAAATAACCCTCACATATTCGAAAGAACATGAAAAGTTGACGGGGAGTATTTTTGAGATCGCAGGCTCGAATCCGTTGTACAGAATTCCCGTCCAACAAGCTACAAGTGGTTTCCCATGGTGTCGTGGTTTATGATAGACGCTAACATAATAATCCCGTGTACAACCCTGTTTGATGATAGCCACTGGAATGCCGACCCACCGATTCTGGGGCTCGGAGGCGTGTACAATCCCGAATAACTGCATGGGTCCACTTTTATCGTCAAGTGTATTTGGCAGCGCACGTTACGAGGAGCGATGAAAGAATTTGGGAAAAGCGTTCGACCATTGTCCGATTTCAAATCCCTTGTTCGCTCCGTAGAGACGGGCAGCTAAAGAAAAAACCCCGATTATTATCCAGTTGGAAGGGTCAGTTCAATATTATATCCCTTGTAGATGAGTATCAGTGGATTTCTTCAATTCTTGTGGCATTTTTTTATCGTGGAAACTCAGTTAAATTCATTTTTTTCAAAGCAATGCAAAACCTCTGTACAGTTATTTCAAAGGAATGCTAAACCTAAGTAGCACATTTAAAATACATTATTCTATCAAAATATTTCATTCTAATAATTATTTGTAAAACTGCTTGTCTTAAAATAATAATATTTGTAGACCTAAGGAAGCAAATGTATTTTTAATCGCTCCGTCTAGCGCTGAATTTGACACTGAACATTGCAGACTTCATTTCTATGTATCTCCCTAATTTTATGGTTGGAGGTTCAATTGTCAAAACTGGCATTTTATATGGTTTAACGCCCACGCTTATTGTACTTGCTCAGCGCTACACATGAGTTCTATAATCTATTTCCCTCCCTTCCTCTGAAAAAAAGCTCATTTCCCTCCATTCGCTTCCTACGGAGCCCCCTTCCCATACCTCCACAAAAAATCGGAAGCAAAAAATTAAAATAGGTAATGACAAAAAAGTGGTCAAATTAGCGTGCACAAAAGGCGAACCAATTAGTGCATCGGGCTCAGATTTGTAGTGGGCCCAATAAAACGGTTGGCGGGCGCCGAGTCAAGGAGATGCAAATATAGATTCGGAATCTACCTTTTAGCTATATCCTACAGGTGACTATTATATAGTTACTCCCCACTAAATAACGATACCTTTACAGCTACCAATTCACGAGAGAAAAGGGTACTGGGTTCTACACGTGTATATATCTTTGGTCGGGAATCATTGTTCGGCTTAATGATAGATGATCGGGCGGATACGTTTTGCAGCACGTGCCCCAATTATTGAGGCTTGGTATTGTAGTTTTAGGCTTAGTGTTACTAATTTAATTTCGGGGTGGAAAAACTGAAAGGAAACAGAGAGACCATGTGTCGATTAATACTGTAATGTGTTTATGGAAGGTGGTGCAATGAATGAAAAAGACAAATGAATGTCTGTGAATGTCGCCTGCTTACATCCTCTGTAGCATGTGTTTATCATATTGTGTTTAATAATATTCAGTCTTTACTTCGAAATTTTAAGTTAAATATCGATATATCGAAATAAATATCGTTAAGAATTTTTAAAACAATGTTTTTTGGACTACTTAAAATTTAAATCGCATTTGCGAAACTAATCAAAACTAATTTCTTTTCTTCATCAAAATTTTGATTCAATTTTAAACAAACATTTTGCGTGATTAGAATTGAGAATTATTCCCGGAACAAACTTCCGAAGCACCAACAAGGATTGGTTGGTAAAATGGTCGACTTCCGCTCTTAGAATTTACGAAACGAAAATTCAAAATTGTCGGTTGACAAAAAAGCTGAACCAACCGACAAAAGGGACGGTCAAGATCAAACAATCAAACGACCAAAAAGATCAAACGTGCAATTAACCCAAATTCGGCTCGCTCAATCCAGCAAACTTGTATTCAAGTTTATCATGTGCACAGAATCCGTGCATTGTGATCTATTTTATTTATAAAATACGTTCGCGCGGTGATTTATGGAGGTGTTATCACAATAGGGGGTACCACGTGGGGTAGGGCGACTGTAAGGGGTGGAGACAAAGCTGTTAGTTTCAACATAAACTGCTGCAAATGTCACTTCCATAATAAAATAATACATGTAATTCGCTTTCTTTTTTCCCTCTCCCCCACCTCCTGCCATCATAAAAGCGACATAAAGAATCTATTACGGTACCTTGTGCAAAAATTTGGGGTAGCTTATTCGGTAAATTGAAAAATGTGTGACGATTTGTTTTTGTAAACTTTTAATAACAACATTTAAAAAATGGGGAAACTGAAATTACAAAGGCATACTTTTTGAAAACACTAACTTTTTAATTGAAAAAGCTAAAAGTGGTAACTAGTTTTTGCGCTTGATTTTTCACAGATTGGCAGCCAGTTTCAAATTTTGAGAATCTGAAATTGCTGTCATTTTTATTAATTAATTTTTTTATTTATAATTGCAATTTAAAATGGCACACACTTCGGATAATTAAAAATAGCCATGCCTACAAGTTATAAGCCACAATTTAAACCAAAACTTACTTTACCATATTGCGCGGAAAAACTACGCATTTCATTTATCATCATGGAGGAAAAAACCGAGAACCCAAGTCTACCCTGAACCACTTCCGAACTTGAGTGACACGCATATGTCCGCCTAGCGAAACGGTTTTTATTGTGTCCTCCAGCCCCCCATATTTATTGTCAGTTCCCATAAATCGTTTGTAAGGCCAGCCTAATTATTAAGGCATATAAAAACACACACACGTCCATTGCCATTCACTCTAGTCGCACGTGATAATCGGTCAACGGTTCTCGCGGCCATTAGACGCCGAAAAAGTACCTCATTCCCCCATTAACCCCCTTGTTTCCCCCTTCCACCAAGCTCTGCTCTAGTACTGCATGTATCTGTCATTAGACGCAGATTTTCCAAGTACACTCTCTCACGGGCTCGCATCGACAAAACAGCGAAGCACACGCTTCTGTGTCCAATGCCCTGCCGGATATTTCATGCACGTGCCCGCCACGCGCAGCCATTGTCGTCACCGTGAGAACCCACCACGTTTTCGCCACAATCCATCCCTGGTCCTATTTAACACTCTTGCCATATTAAAATATCATTCTCTTATCCCTATGTGACGCCTTATCAAATCACATTAGTGAAATGACAAACTTCACAGCTCTACTCAATATTTAAAATAATTACATGGTCACGTGTCTCCTTTGCAGTTCACACAAGACTTTATGTATTAGTGAACATTGCTTTTAGCTAATAGCTCAAAATGGGTTTAATAGAAAACCGTGATTAGTTCATACGATTTTTTTTTCGTATATAATCCACGTGGGAGACTTGGAAACAATAAATTTGTTAGAACCTGAACGAATCAGGAGGAATTAAGTATTTTAAATACGTCAATCGTTACAGTGAATCTGATAATGTGGAGTTTAAATTTTTTTTTTTTTTTGTAAACGCAGATTTGTTCTTTGTTCAGTTGCGCAAACTTCGTCGTAAAGCCTGAAAAAGCCTTTGGGGGGTACAATCCTCGTCTTTGTTGATTACATAGTATAATTATGGCAAGCTAATTTTCAGTCGCACCTCTTCGGTGATTCGTCGCTTCGCTAGTAAGCAAAAGACGACTGTAAATACCCAACACTAGTATAGGTTTTGGTGCATGGTAAATAAGCGCGCAATGGATGCCTGAATGTCAATATTACAGGCTTGTGTCCTCCTGAAACCTGCAGGGGTAATAACCCCTGCAGGTTTCATAAGTCGATAGACAGAAGTCGATAGACAGAAACCAGAGGCGAATGGCAGACTTTTGTCTCAGGAGGATTTGAAAAGAACTAACAAAGCGAAGTCCAATTTTTTTGCGGTTAGGTGTGATGAGATTTCGTAGCTTTTTTCAGATGTTTTTTTTTTCTCCTCTGAAGGAGCTAGACAAGGAGTGCTACGGCGCACCCTGTATGGATATAACACGGCAGTGTGAGTTTGGCATTATATTAAAAAAAAACTGTTGGGTCCTCGGTGATTGAGGACGTACGTCCCACATCGACCACGCGTATATTTATAGGCTAGTCAAGAAAAAAACACCAACAAAAAACTGTGCATGGGCTTCCTCTTGCTTATTTGGACGACACAAACGTTGTCCATTTTTTGCATCTTCCTGTCTTGGACCATAGAACCACAGGCAAAAAAATTGTCCTCAAAATTTCCATACGGTATAGAGAGCCGATATCTGTGCCAACAAACCTACCCCTTCCATTCCATATTTCATCCTGAGCGATTGGTAAAAAAAACGACTTGAAAAAACGACGTGAAAAAACAAAAACGTCACCCCTTTGCATAGCCTCATTTTTTTTTGCTATTTATAAACACATTGATCTTGGGGTAAGCAAAAGTGGGACCCCTGTCCATGAGCAAGTTCTTTTGATACATGCACCGTCTATAATGAATGCATAACCGTTTATACTGGGGGTTGGAAGAAAAAAAAAACTGATGCAACCTCACTACCCCTCAGGTGCAAAAAAAACCTTAAGTTCAAATCGGGATACGAAAGTTGCTCCCCCTTACGAAAAAAACCACTGTCCTTCTTTGCACAACAGGATATCTATTGAAAACCAAGGGAAAAAAGGTGAATAATATTGGTGATGTTACGGCTAGTTCGTTCGTCTCCCTTCCCCAGGTAACAAGTCGAGAAAAAAATATGCAAAATTGAGCCCCCAAGATGCATCGGTGATTCCCCAACAACAAACAAAACACGTCTACAGCTACCAGTAAGGTACAAATGACCCAACATGCCCTCCCCCTCAACTATCGGCTAGACATGTTTTTGTTGTGTCGGTGTCTCGAAAAATCCCACTTGCAAAAGAAGCTCCGACCGGGATGGGCCTTTTTTAAGATGAGGGGGCTAATGCAATTCCCTCACGTTTTTAGATGTTTACATTCACGTTTCTACATTTGTTAGATCAAACTGATTCACACATCCTATTTGAGGTTCTCGTAGGCAATGTGACATTATGCAATTCAATTACGTATCGGCCAACGATGTGTCAATCTTACGTCATGTGGTTACATGACCTAACTTTCTGTGTATTAAGGCATGAAGTAGTAATGGCGTAATCACATCGTAAACGATCGTTTTACAAACTATTTAGGCGATTACAACAAACTATTTCTAAACTGCAACTACGTCGACGTATCAGTAAGTTATGAAACTATTAATTAAGTTTAGCCAATGTTAGCCAATGTAAGTTTATGGCTCCTGATATATAACATTTTGTCTCCATTTTTCCGCAGTAACTAAAAAAGTGTGACTCGTTGTTTAAAATATTAATTTTTGCTTTTTTGTCAGCATTCTGTTCAGTGAGGCCAAAATGATTCATAATTTATTTTGTAGGCTGAGTTTAGGAGACCGAACGAGTGTAAAAACTCTAAATTTGCATAATACTAACGAAACCAATACGCGTGCCACGGGTTACAATACGAAGGGGTAAAGTGCATTCGATTTTCAAGGTGCGTAGCCAAGTTTTTTTTGGAGATGGGAGGGGGGGGGGGGGAGAAGACTTAAATGAAGGTGTAGAATTTGTTACCCACGCTCGGCTCGGTGACAAATAGCAAGCGTGGCAGAGGAGACACGGGAAGACACAAAAAACAAAACTCCCACCTACAAAAACTGTCTTCAGGTCCGGGAACTATTTTTTTCTCTCTCCAAAAAGTGACGACGGTTCCTCTTCACACGAGAAACGTGTGCACCTTCAAGGGGTTAAAACCCCGCACCGGTGCTTAGATCTCCCCCTGTTCACCTTTTTCTAAAACCCAGACAAGGGGCATCATGCCACGAACTCCGCGCCCACACGCCGTCTAGACATAGACACAACACCAGCGAAAAAAATAAAATAAAAATAAACGCGGGAATTTTTTAGTACGAGTACAGTTATAAGGTGTCACGCGCGCGCGCCTCGTACCAAATCCAGATACTTTTTTGTTTTTTTGTTGCGAAAGCCAGATTTATGGGTACGGTTCCAGACGGGCAAAGAAATTTGGATATAAAAAGTGTGGCTGCGTGGGTGATGTTTTGGCACGTGGATCACACGTGCCTGGAAGGGGAGGAGGGAGACCAAGTCGTGGGAACAAACTGTGACGCATCCAGATTAGGTTTTACTGGCGTGGGGGGGGGGGGTTGGAAAATATGTGAGATAAAAAAAATACTCTTTCGTTATTTGAAGGTGTAGAAAATAGTTGATTTTCAATCTAAATTAGACATCAGACGCAATTTAGCATTCGATAAAGATTTTGTACCACAAGCATACTTCACAATGTACAAAAGATACACAAGCATATTCCACAATGTACAAAAGATACACAAGCCTATTCCACAATGTACAAAAGATACACAAGCATATTCCACAATGTACAAAAGATACACAAGCATATTCCACAATGTACAAAAGATACACAAGCATATTCCACAGGCCAATTTTGAAAGTTTGAAATGAGTTATAAATGCGTTGGAAAATAAAATCGCCCTAAAGTTGACATCAGACGCAAGTTGGCATTCGATAAAGATTAGGGTACACAAGCACTGGCCAATTTTGAAAGTTTGAAATGAGTTAGAAATGCGTTGGAAAATAAAATCGCCCTGCAAATATAATTTAGCCAGTGGAAATAATGATAAGAAACACCAGAAGCTATCAGCCATGATATACTGCAGATTAAAGTTCCCGTTTGAACACATTCAATAAAAAAAATCGCCACCAAGCTATTTTTTCTCGTTTTAAATCCAAAACCGGTGGTTAATAGAAATTTCTCTACTCACTCTTTTTTATCCCAAATTTTATAAGTTGAAGGAAATCCCCATTCACGAAAAACCAGACATGGTAGTTTTTTGTCGAAATCATCACAAAAAAAGGGCAAGAAAAATGAGCTAAAAGTGTAGATAATGACATAGTCGCGACGGCACACTTATCATCACTCGAAAAAGCTCGTTTTTTTACACAAAAGTGGGGTAATTTTTTATCAGGTCGCAAAAAAACCCAGACATGGGATGGTGGAAAATGACAGAAAATAACTAAAAACGTCATTTCGACAGCACTGCGCGGTACACTTGCGCTAACGGTAACTCCTCTCTATTATGAGGGGGCAGGTTTTCTGAAGCACTGAGGTCTGAAAACCCAGACAAGGTGGGGGTAAAAAGAAATCCTTTGAGAAGTGTTAACCAGAGAGTATAAAAAATGAACGAAAGAGGTAAAAAAAAAAGTAGCATCCACCGAATATGAAAAGAAGTGGTATTATATTTCGATAAAACTGAAAAAAAAGGAGTCTTCCTCAAATAATAAAAAGGGGATAAAAAAATGTTTCCAGACAGAATTTTCCAGACACCAAGATAGATTTCCAAAAGCTACAAAAGAGCATGAGAGGATGTTGGGACAATATCGACAGTGCGAGTACCAAATCTACTGAAACGTGAGAAAAATGTAAAAAGGGGGAAATATATGGAAAACTATAAATGAACCATCATTTTGATGGCTCCCGCTCACAAAGAAAAAGGTGCAGCAATAAAAATAAAAAAAACTTCCTAACGGCAACGTTATTGGATAGGATAGACTCATAATTAGCTTTACAGTATTCCAATTCAACCGCACCTTCATAAATGTAGCTGATAAAAATTGGGAGTTACTATTCAATAAAACAAACAGTTATTGGTGTGTACTATTCGGAATTGAACGGAATATGCTCTCGTCCATTGGATATGAGCCAGCCGTCCCAGTATCTTTTCAAAAGGAACGTACCCAAAACTGAAAATCAGCAGACGCCATCTGATATTCCCACCCAATCCCAATTAACCCAGCCGGACATACACACGCGACGCAGACTGTTTTCTTCAACAATACGAGACAAATAAACGGTAGACTAATATTGTCCGGAGGGACCATGGGGGTGGGAACGGCGCGAGGACAGTGGCATTGAAAAGTGGGTGCTCTGGTTTCCGCGTCTGATGCAGTGCAGATGGACGTCGGGGAGGGGTCGGGGATATGAACGGTAAATGGCTCTCGTCATGCGCACGTCTGCAGGCGATGGAGATCGCTCTGTCTGCACTTTTGCTCTTTTATCGAAATTTGTGCATTATTGGTCTAGCGGCGAGGAATGACCCCTGGAGAAATCCCTCCAGACTATAATAGCAACGATGCGGTCAGTCCCCGATAGCAAGACTCGATTAAAGGGGGCAATACTGAAAAGATGCGGGGGTCAAGGTGGTGACCAGTGGTCGTTGAAGCTTGAAGGCAGACGCGAGCTGTAGTAAGTTGCAACCACCCAAACAGCTCACCATCAAAATACCGTATAAGTAAGATTGACGGGCTAGTGGCTTTTTTTTTACACGTAGATAGTATAGCTTAGAATTTTGTCCCATTTCTCATTAGTATTGAAGTGAAATTCCGACTTAGTAAATTAATAATTTATTTGTAGAGTTGATTAATAATTTTATAGTCTGAAAAACAACGAACCAAATGTGCTCTTGTGTAGGTCACTTATTGTGGTACTTTTAGTTGGCACATGAAAAAAATCAAATGGTTGAATATCCTAACCCACTATTAATTATGATTAAATATATGTGTTTTTTTATTTATTTTCTTGATGGAGAAAGAATACACAAAATGTCTAAACGATAAAAATGCTATCTAAACATTAGAACATATAATTTTTTGAACGAAATATTGTTGGTATTCCTGATAATCCGTTTAAAAGACAGAAATAAAAGTTGAATGGACCTAAGGAGGAAGCGTGGGTCGTTCCGTCGGCAGACTGGAGTTTTACCCCTCACTTTCCGTCTGCATAAATATCGAGTAATGGTTTTGTATCGGAGCGGCGTCTGCGGGTCGATGGACCTCAAAGTGCGACACTAATAACCCCAATTGGGGGACGACCCCGAGGGCGACCCCTGTCCCCCTTGCCCCTGCGCCGACCATACGCCGTCTGACCCTCCCGGGTCTCGACCCCGATCCTCCTCACCTGTCTGTCTGGGTTTGAGGGCACGCCAAGCTTTTTGATCCACCAACCCCGCCACGCGTCTGCCGAAAACATGCCTCGCCTAGATGGAATTATACTTATTTAGATCGGGGCTTTTACACAAAAGAATTACTTTATTTAAATAATTAAATTATTTGTGAGAAGCGTTTAGAAGAATCCAATTCATTAACTTGTACGATTATTGTTGTGGTTAAAAAACCAATCATTATAAATAAATTGAGCCCTATTTGTGAACAAGAGGGGTGAGGAGCAATGAGGGATTTGACTACTAAGTCAAAAAAATGAAACACACCATCGTAATTCAGAAAATCAAAATGCTGATAACTTTTCGTTAAAATAATCATATTTGGATCTAAAAGAAAATGGCGGCCACCTTTTAAAAAATATAACGGTTTAGACTTCCTTGCCGAGCACAGCCTGGCGCGCGCTAGACGTCGTCATCTGTCGAGATCTCTCTTCCCCCTCCCCACCTCCTACGATGTATTACTCCTCCTCCTCCTCCTCCTCCTCCCCTCTCCAGCCCCGTCCGTCAGTCAGCTGACGCCTGTTTTCAGGAAGCCAGCCTCCCACTGAACCTGGATATAGCAGCTTGACGGCGGACCTTTTGTCTTGGCCGCGCGCGGGGCGGCTGCCCGTGCATCAATATGCTCGATTATAATAACTGCCAAGGCAGCATATGCACCGATATCAGAACCCTCCCCTCTTTTCATTGCGGCTGCATTGCAAGAGAATGGTTGTAACTACAGTCAACCAATTTCTTTGGTCGGTCGGGTTACATTCAAAATTACTCAGAAATTCGTAAATCGATACATTTTCTAAAAACCTAAAAACGAATCGTTTGTGGTATATATCATTTTATCCAATTGCTTTAAAGAATCGCTACCTGGATTTAAAGGAGTGCAAATAAATAAATGTATGAGACTATAGTTTTATATTTAAATTAAGCTACTAAAATGTTTTAAAACGAACAGAAAATTCTCGATAACTAAAAGACAATATTCGAATAGTGTTCACCTTCAGTGACCAGATCCCTTAAAGAGGCCACCACAAGAACCCCGCCGGACCGCACCAGCTGTGAGCCCTGCAACCCGGGGGTAAAAACCGAGGGGGTAATCCGAGGGGGTAAAAGGGAAAAGGAGGGTTAACCTGGTGGTCGCCCTCCTTCTGCGCCTCATTACAAGGAAGCTCATAGGTCTGACTATGTTAAAAGTTCCTCTATACCTGCCCTTGCAAACTGTCTTCCCCCACCCTCACTCATTCTTCTGCTGTTGGGTTCCTTCCTGCATGCATGCAACCCGATGCACTTTTTCTTTTTCCCGCTCGCCAATACAACAGCCAAGAGGCTTGGGCATCTTGAAAGAGCCCACGACGTCTGTATTAACCGAGACAGGTTTAACAGGTGTCATACAGGTACAGCGAAAAGCCGTTGGAAAACTTTTTAATTGCGTTTGAAAAGCGAATAGACAGCCAGTGACCCCCCACAATTGTTTTTCGTGGCCAGTGCGCTCTTTCGTTTAAGATGTGCTAATGGGATGGAAAGATTTCTCCCATTAGCAGCGAATTAATTAAATAGATAAAAGCGTAACGCATCAAAGACGACCAAGCGCTGCAACGCGATTTATTCAAACTGCTTAATGTGTTGCCAACATTTTCATTGCTAAGATAAATGAACGTTTATCGTGTGTTGTAGCTTCGTACGTTTAAAAATTTCCTATCTTTTTCTTTTTGATAGTCACTGCGGCGAATAGCGCTACTGGATAGATGTATCTCTCTCGTGATGATATGGTACTGTCTGTGAAGCACATTTTTATCAATTTAAAGATGGGTGGTATCCGCGACCATTTACGAATACCACGGCTCTTACCCATCTCCACCGAACATTTTTATCAGTAACCAGGGATCGAATAAACGAGAGCCAAGGCCGGGAATCGAACCCGGGCCGTCGCAAACACAGTCGGCCGCAGTTCCGACTGGATTACCGCGAATTTTGAAGAAGGCCAAGTTGGGGTAACGACTGCTTTTAAAAACTGGTACTCACTACTTAATGGAATATTGAGAGTTCCGCTGTAAGAATTGTAATCGACAACGATCCGTTTGATATAAGTAAAAATCGTTCCAATCCAAATGCTGTCCCCTGTAAGATATCGTTATGCAAATTAGCCGTTGGAATTATGAATACCGCGTCCGGATAACCCGCAGATTTCGCCTCTGAGAAAATAACCGTTCGCTTTCGAAAATCGCGCACAATAGAACCACCTTGACGACGTCCGGGTGCTTCCCAGCACGCGCGTGGACCGATGTTCGAATTCGATACCAACTGCCGATCGAACAATACAATTTCATCAGCTGATCGCGCCTTTCTGACCTCCCCCATGGCACCTTTACTTTCACCCTTAAATTGCATCAGCCACACGCACACAGATATCTCCGGTACAGGGGAGTCTGTTTCAAAAAATTTCGATTGTCCTTTATTGAATTTGGAGCCCGGGCATGTTGGGGGTAAATGAGGGAGGGTTGAGACACTTCACCCGGCATCAGTGCCCCGCTATTCAGGACGCGTAGGGGCAAAGACATTTCTAGTCTATTGTCTCTGGGGGTCGCGGAAGAGAGGGACGATGGGGTTCATGCCCGGGCTAGTGTCCGCATGCACGCGCAAGCGCGTGTACAAGCGCGTGCAGGAGAGGACTCAGAGGAGGGTTGGCAGGGATGCTGGCGACCCCCAGCTGTTGTATCAGGGGCAAAGCCCTTTCTCCCTTTCACTTTTCTGGATTCACCACCCGGTCCCACCCCTCAATCGGGCACGCAGATTGAAAGAGCACGGTCGTTCCCTCTCGAAAGAACCAGAAATATGCAAATGATTTGGCGTGATACAATAGGAGAAATGGACGGAGGATGATGGCAGGCATCACGCGCGTTTCACCTTTCGGTTTTTAGGCAGATCGTGTGCGCGCGCTCTGGTTGCGACACCGGTCGTCGTTCTTTACAATATTTGTTCGCGGTTGAGAAATGCAGCGAGTGATTCGATGGCTTTGATTGCCGTGCACAATCAAATTAAATTTTTAACATCAATTTTTAAGGTGAATACGTTTATAAAATTGCTTAAATGGGAGACGAACCAAAGAACATTAAACGTGACGTCAGAATATCGACGGAAATGACAGAAAACATCACAACGCTATCCATCCGTTGATATCCTTTAATAGAAAAATAGCTGCCTCCACGATTACAATTCGAATTTTTTTTCGTTCGTCGTTCTTAAAACCAATGGTTAATTAGTTAAGAAATAGTTAAGCATTTTCCGATTTACAAAGTACACAATATTGCGTTAGCTGACTGACCACATGCCGTAAGAGACATTTCAATGCAATATGGCTATAACTACGGGGAGGTTGGGGGAGACTCGTTCTGGTAGTGAATGGAACGGGTCGCTGCATGTATTTCCATTATGAAAATTATTATAGTGGGTTAAGTTTAACGGCTAATGTCGGCCCCGGAGACAACTGCTCGGGTCGAGCAGCCATCGATGGAGGTAGGTGGGGGAGGGTGGTGACGAGGGGGAACGACTCTCACTTTCCCCGTGGGGTGACACCACCGAGGTAGGGGTGGAACCCGTGGATACGGTGCGTGCACACGGGGACACCTTGGGACAAATGGTCCAGGTCACGAATGACGCGGGTAAATAACCGCGATTTTGGAATATTTTGTACAGCGGTGCCAATAGGCAACTATTGTTAAAAAATATCGTGATACAAACGAACAATAATTTTAATTTTTAACTGTACAAAATTTTTTTAATTTTTGAAATTCGAGGCACAAAATTTAATTACGTATCACGCTCACCAAAAATTCAAAGAACATTGTGACTGATAATTTACTTCAATACTTTCTAAATTCATATTATGGCGTCACACAGTATGCATCTTGTCTTCAAATATAAAACTAGGACACAA
Source organism: Melogona broelemanni (assembly GCA_033995665.1). Classification (NCBI taxonomy): domain Eukaryota; kingdom Metazoa; phylum Arthropoda; class Diplopoda; order Chordeumatida; family Chordeumatidae; genus Melogona; species Melogona broelemanni. Next base: position 5,438 of record JAUJYS010000219.1, on the reverse strand, counting down.
AAAATTTAAGCTCTACCAAAGTTAAAATTCCTTAATAATGCAGAATACAGAGTACTTGCAACGTACCCTGCAGAAAAAGTAACAGTGGGTTTAGTGGGAGGTTGAATTTCGGGAGCCGCAAATCAAGGGGTAAAAATGAGAAAGGTGGTAGGGTTCAGAGGGAGGGGGTTTGAAATGGGGATTGTGGATGAAGGCGGGTGTCGAGCAGGGATATACTTTTGTGACACCCGCCAAACGTGAACTTCATTAGTCAAATTCAAAACGGCCAGCAGAGCGATTTCTGACTATTCAACATTGTAGTAGTAGCGGTGGCGCTGCACTCGTCTGATAGCAGATGTGGAGCACACTCTGCGTTCATCCAGAAAAATGAAAGCGAAGGAGAAAGTCTCTCCAGAGTTCAACCGAGAGTTCAACTCTAATGTGCTTACAAGGTCGGTAAGGTTGCCCGTGGTGCAGAAGGGGAAATTGATACCGGTTGAGATTGCTGAGCGCTGCACGGAAGCCTATTTCGATTGATAGCTGTAACCCTAATCCTATCGATGAACACTGTATGAACCGCAAATCGCGAAATAATCAACTTGAAATCAAGGTGGTACAGTACAAACGTCACATTCGATAACATGGAATTTTGCGAAAGCTTTCGACATGCCGAAAATTATATACTGCACCAGTACATTTTAGATTCGAATCCGTAATACTGGAATTTTGTTAAAGCATTCGGCAAAGAACAACCACAATCTGTTTTTGATTACACTAGTCATATAATTTCTGAATTCATATTTTTTTCAAATCATTTATCATATTAGAGTAAGTAGAAATTTGATACACTCATACAAATATGATTTTTTGCAAAACCTAGAGCATATGTGCTTTTGAACAATTTAAGGAGGAGCTGACAAGAAATGGTCAAAATTCGCATCCACCACCACATTTCGGTTTCAAGTGACTCTCACACGGCAGGCAAGACGCCCAAAATAATAAAGGGACTGTGTAGAGGGGTGAGCAGTTGAACAGAATAAAGGTCTGGCCTGGTCAACAACGGAAATAAAAGAAACTTTTGTGAGGTGAGAGTACTCGCAGGTTTTTCAATTCGCCACTGAATGGAAAAGCAATTGGATAGTCTGGAAAAGTTCGTCGGGGTTTCAGTTCGACTCAGGTCAGACAGGTCGGAGCTGGGGGACATGGACGTTACAAAATGTTTGCGTTTGGGGGGGGGGGGGCGGGAAATGTACATTGGCAGGTTTCAGTATCTAGAAAACCTTGGCGCCTTGGAAGAACTGAAAATCGGAATTTGACCCCTTGGCCTATGGCATGTCCTAAAAGATATTATCCTAAATGACTGCCAAGTTAAATTTAATTTTTGTAAAGTAAATTCAAATTTCGCATAGGGATGGATATTTATACGGATAATTATCGTGTTTTTTGGTAAAGTTGACAATTGCAAATTGTCTTCCAAAGTGCAGATATAAAAATATAATTTTGAAATCAGGTCTTGCCAATTAAAACTGAGTTACCGAATTGGTAGTTCGTAGCAATTTAAAGTAACTCGACTTCTAACTCATTCAAAATATCTTTGATCATCCCCCACGAGCAGCCGTTTCACTTAAACAAGGGGCGTTGAGGAATAAGTCGGCGAAAGGTGCAAGAAGCACAGACGGCGCCTCTGCAGCATCCGTCGTGCAAACCGATGTTGCGTCAATAACTGCAACATAAAAAATGACTAGGAAAAAAACGGTTGCCAGCTAATAAGGAATGAGGAACGCTGGGGAGGATACAAAGAAAAAAATCGACAGTGGGGAGAGGGGTGGGTTGAGGGGGTTTGACGGTTGTGATGTTGTTCACCTTCGTATATTTCCTCCTCCTTTTCCACCTCGATCTACCTACCCCCAAACACAGCACCTTTGATTTCATATGCATCGGCCGCAGGCGCCCCAAAGATCCGCCCCGCCTCACCTGCCAAATGCGCTATATTCGATTCCGCTCGGGCTAAAATACGTGCTGCCAGACGATATAGGGATTTTGCTGATAATTTTACTAGTCGCATAACCCAAACAAAATAATCATTCACCAAGAAACATCTGTAGTGGCACATACACTTGGTTTCTTGGAGTAGTAAAAAAAAAACAAAAAAAAACAGGGGAAATTAATTTCCTCTCCCATCATAACATTGCGATATATTTTAAAAAGTATATATATTTTTGATAATTTTATTTTATTCGATTTAATATATTGTCGTTGCGTTTAGGGTATCGTCCCAAAATTATTTTTTGATATTTTTCTTCTAAGTTGATTTATTATCTTGTAATACCAGATAATAAAATTTATTTTCACCATTTATTTCCTCATTCGAATTAGGCATTTCTTGAATATCCGTTTGGCAGCACTGCGCAGGTACTATTTGGCTTCGGTGTCGCCCCTGGGCAAAACTTACGTCATAACTGCCTTCAACAATGGGCAAACCGCTTGTGAGCTCCCCTCTACACACAATCCCTCTCACCCCATTCCAAAACACAATTCCAGTCCATCATCTCGTTACCCTCTGCGTCCAATCTCAAGCCAAAGTTCTAACCCCTAGTTTTTTTCATAATCTTCTCTCAACCCCCCTCAAAACACACTTTCTATTGCGGCAAAACAAACTGTTTCACGCAAGATGGCGCTGGGTTTAATGGCAGTATTGATAATGTGGTCATAATAGCTAATACTCCCGGAAATCCATTATTTTATGTCCTCGAGCGAGTGCTTCGGAAATTGGCGCGGCCGAGGCATTTAATGAAACCGTAAAATTAATTGCAGGCTATTAATAATACATCTGCCCTCGAAACTGATTTCAGTCAATAGATACACCTTTCCTATGAACTGACAAGGATTCAGTTTTTCAAAACAGCAGCAAACCACAACGACTATTATTTTTTGGGAAAAATAAATTTGGTTTTCGGAGGTGTTTTTCAGCGGTGTTTTAGCGGCACGTCAGCGGTACGTCACAGTATTCAATTAATTGCGAAACCGACTAAATTTAGTAAGATCCAGTTTCCCCAATTGAGTTCTGGGCAAGTAGCCAGTATAGGTACAGTCAACGTTCTTACGAGACTATCCGTTGTGACAACACGTAGCTCTTATTGGCATCGTGACACACTTTCGACACCCCCTCCCCACATCAACAATTTCTGATACAATGTTGCCAAACACTAAATGCTGTAGGCATACTTCGTTTTATCGGCTGCGATGCCAATCACTTTTGTGATTGATAAATAACAATGTTTATCGATAGCTGAATAGGATGGAAGCACGAAAGTGACACCATGCTATTTGAAGGCGTATCAAGAAAAGAACTTCAAGAAACGGCCTTCATTCTTCAATCTCAGCTCTTTGCCTTTTTATGCCGCGCCGTGTTGTCTAACCTGCTATTTGATTAAATAAAGCCATCAAACAAAACTTACGGTAATAAAAATAAAATTTGAAAATACTAATTTTTCACTCATGAAGCGCATTGAATTTCGAAGCTACAATTTAGAAAAAAGTCCAAAAACATTATACTTTAATGGAATTTTTACTGACTATTTTTTAATTCAATGGAGGATTTTAATTTATAACGGTACTTTTTTTTAGTGGGTTGCTATTTTAGGTTTTACAAAAATTCATACAGAGTGAAAAAAAAAATATCCTCAATGTTTTTCGCCGCTGTAGCAGCTCGTGCTCACCTGCCAGTAGCACACTTATCTAATCTGACGGTTTGTTCCGTTGTCGGCCACGCAGGGAACACCGGCAGCTGCACATGCCAGCCCATTGCACCTGCCCCGATTCAACATGCAACCGCCTAATTTAAAACTAATTTATTTTCCAACCATCTCATTTACGATAAGATAAGTTCGCAAAAGTTCAGGTGGAATTTTTTTGTCTTCGATCGCGCTCGGCAAAATGGTAGAATGAAAATGGGGACGCTGTACTTATCAAACACGATATCAATGTCCTTGAGTTAGATAAATATTGACTAATTGAAGCAAAGAAGACAAACAATCCAAAGAAATTGAAAGGCTGGCGGGTAAAGAGTTAGGCGTCGCTATCTCAATAACAATGCCACCTATTGAGCAACTGATGAAGCCTACAGAACAACGACGAAAAACGCGCGCAAATGATGACCAAAATTTTGCTCACAGTACTTTATAAAAACGAAATCCATGTTGAGCGAAATTGGCGTTCGCCATTTTGTTGTAATAAAACGAGAAATTTGTTTTGTTAGCTCTCCGCACTAATAATTACTAAACTAATTATATTAAGCGCTCCCGGCATCGTCCGTATTTAACTATAAAATAATTTATACAGTTGTTGTGACTATTCGCCTATTTTAATAACACATCTAAACATGGTTGCCTGGCTGGACCAAGTCATTAAGCGAAAAAATTAGTAGAGTTTTTGCCAGATAACCCACTTAGATATTTTCATTTGTCATTGAACGTCGGGTGAATTGCGCACGCACATAAGAAACTGACGCTCGCGTGAGTGTCTTAAAAAAATTCTTGGTGTCCCGAGTGTCTACACACGTCAATTCGGGGAACACCTCGGTGCAAGAATTGCGCGCGACGCGTTTGCGTGCCAGAATCAATCAAAAACGCAAGACCGAATTTCGTATTACCCCAAGGATAGTGTTGCTAATTATGGACTCGCAGTCTCAGTGCTGGAACTAAACATAGATATGAATCGGACACTCCTGTCATCGACTAGTTTGTCATTAAAAAAAGGGTTGTGCGTGATTGAAAAAAAACCGCTTGAATAAAAAGTTATTTGAATTCGTCGGCCAGTTTACAGAATAGCAGAACATGCAACTTGCGTGATCATTATTTACGCACGTACTTGTACAAATAGAAGCTCAAATCGCTGACAACATTTAATTTTGTCAATCTTTGAGGAGCAACAAACATAGTCTTGCAAGTGAAATAAAATTTAATAGTTATTTTTTTAGGATTTATATTCTTGTAATTTCAATTTCGTTTCAATCAAAAAAATATATTTATTCAATACTGGCTAAATTACCCTGTATTATTTTATTGTAAGTTGCAATTTAAAAAAAAATTCCGTTAATTAAAATGTATAATTTTTACAATTTCAATTTCGTTTTAATTAAAATATATTCGATTGTATTAGATTGCATATATTCGATTACGATTGCCTTGAAATTTCAAATGAATAAATAAATTAATTCCAAAATTATTATTCTTCATCGTTAATTTCGATTTAATCAAAAAATACTTTATTCATTTTTATCCAATTGAATATGCAGCGAACAGAATATAATTTGTGCTACATTTTTATAACGCCAGGATATGCAACTATCATTGCACGCAGTGTCGAATGTTAGGTTAATTGAAATGAATGATTTGATTTTGCGAATTGTTCGGCTAGACGCACTTACCGGACATCATTGTCCGCGAAAAATTGAAGAA
>JAUJYS010000218.1:0-27184 GCA_033995665.1 Melogona broelemanni | reverse complement strand
GAGACACGAGGGTGCAGTATTCCTGTAGTGCACTAGGCGCTACGGTGAATTAAAAAAAAAAAAAAAAAAAAAATTTATTTTGAATGGCACGATTTTAGAATGTCGGCACATTACACATTGCAAATTATTCTATTATAACTAAATTTTAGTTGCGTGACCACAATTTGACACAAGATTCGCGAAAAAAGAAACAACTTATTAACAATGGCGTCCCCTTCAGAACATGAGAACAATGTTTTGGAGGTTCGATGCGCGGAACATCACTGACATCCCTCTTTGAATGTATACGTAGGGGCCAGAAGAAAAAGTAATATTGGCGCAATCATAGGACAAGAAAAAAAAAACGTCTATATTTATAGAAATCAGCGATCGAACGAATGGCCGGATGGTCGTGCTCGCAAGATGTCGTTCGGAATCGGCTGTGCGCCATTTGTCGTTGCCGTGGTTTCATCCGTTCTGGAACGACCGCTACCCTGGAGCCGCTACGTAGCGGCTCTCTTGGCAGCAGCACAACAGCTCGCGCCCTGTTGTTTGAACAAATAACGGTGACGCCGGGGCCCGAATGGCTGCCTTGCCTCCGGAGCGGCTGCTAGCGTCGGAGGGGGCGGAGATTTCCTTTTCTCTCTCTCTTTCCCCAGCGCTCGTGTGACAAGCGCTTGCAGCAGCTGAGCGATGGGCGTGCGTGTTTCTCAGCGCGATGCTAACGTTGAACCAAGGAGATCCATTTTTCACTTTGTATACTAGAGCACCGATTGGGTGGCTAGTCGTTGAGGTGGTGGTCAGGCTCACCTATATGGTTGAAGGTGGCCATCACAGAGATCAATTTTGATCCAAGATATTGTCAATTGCCACATGTATAATTTTGACTGACTTTACTGCTTGCTGCAAAGCAAACTAATAATGAAGTAGCATTGGAATTCAATTGGAAAACAATCTCCAAAACGTTCCAAGATAACAGCATTTTCATTTTCGGTTCGTTTTTCTTATTAACGCGGTCTAGATTGCATATTGGGTTTTGGCATCTTACATGTCCATTTTTATTTTATTTTTTGGTATAGCATGTCGACCTTGATAAAAAGTATAGGAATTCATGTCAGTAGTGCGGCAGGTTGGTCCACGGGCTCATATTCCCACGTGGCCTCTCGTTTACTCGATGCCAGGGTACTGTTGAAAATGTGACCTTCTTACTTCTTAATTCTTAATGTCCAAGCAAAAAGGTAAAACAGAATATACCGTATGGCCAAAAAAAATTGGCGCCAAATATAGGAATCGACTTTGACATCGTGCTGTCGTCATCTTGTTTCAAAATTGCCTTCAGTGAGACGACCTAATTGCGATTTTTTTTTACGGGAAACAAAAAAATTATTGTGTTAGGCGATTTTTAAAAACACTTTCTTAAGAAATAATAACCTATAATTGATTCAGACACGATAAAAGTCGTGCAGAAATGATAGGATGTGATATTTTGGCGCCAATTTTTTTTTCGACATACGGTACTAATGTATTTTGCCAATACAGTTTAGTGAAAATTAACAAAAATGAGGATAAAAACAGAATCAATACCACACTGTTCTCAAATAATTTTCGAAGATCCTATATGGCAAATGCGCAAGCAATGTGCATTCTAGAACTTGCGAACATGACGAGTTATGTCTGCACAATCAAACATTATTTATAACCAAATAAAAACCAGTTTTGTTCCTGTTCTTATGATGTGCTTCCGCCCATAATTTTCACCCTTTTTTTCACCACCCTATTACATATCTATGCTCGCTTATTACATCGCTTCTGCGTTTTTGCGGGCGGCCATGTCGTCGATTACTTGCCGTTGGAAATCGCTCGACCTTTTCACTCAAGCAATCGTTCTCTCCTCTTTTTTTTTTCCCTTTCCTGGCACATATCCGCATTCGCATTCTATTCGCGCACGCGTTAACTATGTGTTTTCACGCCGCCAACCCAGCAGCCTCAAGCTCGGGCGAAACATTTACGCACAAAAAGCATTTTTTCTACAGCCTCACATACACAACACAGTACTGTACGTTGGTAACGGTGGCGCAGCGCGCGTTTTTCCGAAACATCTCCCGCAGTTTTGTACGGAATCTCTCCTCTCCAATATCTCCCCGAAAAAAGCGGGAGGGGGGGAAAAAGAATGCGCTCGATCTTTTCGGGCGGGGAGACCAACCCGCAATTCTATTTCTAGCTGCCCGTCGTTTTCTTTACATTTGGACGCTGAATTTTCCTTTTTTATTTTTTTTTCTGGCTTAGCTTAGCTTTACTCCCTTTTGCGGTGGAAAGGGCTTTTTTTTCCACTATGAGAGATTCCCCCCCCCCCCCCGGTCAACCCCACCAGTATATCTCCTAGTCTCGAACCCCGACGATTATATATATTTTCTTCGATATTTGACAATCCATTCACGCACTCTGCTCTTGCTTTTTTTTCTTCTATTTCTTCTGTGTCTGTTCCGACTAGCCAGGGGTCCGTGCGGCCACCACCACCACCACCACCACCATTCCCAACCGCTAAAATCACTCTCACCCCCTTTTCCTCGCAACACCACCGCCTCGTATATATTCAGCCCAATCGCAACTCTTCTTTAGTCACGCGCACGCGCGTCAAACAAACGCTCCCTCGAACAGAGAAAGAAAAAAAAAACATTTTTTTCTACCTATTTCTTTTCATTCGTCTTTTTCGTGCTTTTTTCCTCACCCCGCTTCGACCCAAAAAAAAAATAAAAAATACCAATTCCGAAACGGCTCGCATTCGTTTCTATTCGCACGTGCGAACGACCAGTCATCTCGTCTGTGTGTTTCTTGTTGGGGCACACATACACACACTCACACATGCTTGTGTGCTTGCGGGGCGGCGGTATAGCACGCGCGCCGACTAGCTAGCTCGCTTCCCTGGACCTGCCTTTCGAATTTTTCGAACAGTTTGTCTCTACGCCGCACGCGCTGGGTGTGATGATGATGACGACGACGCTGCCGTTGCCATTTGCCAGCTCGGGCCCGCCACCACCAACATCGCCACCGGAAAACGTGAGAATTCGGTACAAGTCCGTACAGAAAAACGCACCGTGCGAATCGAGAGCTCGTACTTGAGAGATCATCGTGCATCGCTCATATAGAAAAACTGTAGGCGACCTGAGCGCCCCCTGTGAGTGAGTACCGGCAACCATCTAGATGGTAGTTGCCTAACCACCTCTGAACCGAAAGGTGTCGCGCGTCCCGTGGTATCCTCGGATAATTTTGACAGTTGAAAACAAAAGATTTACTTCTAAGAAAATTATCCTCGAAACAATCGTATCTTTCGTTTTCGTTCCGGAGAGCGATCTCCCCGTGAACACCTGGTGATCGCTGGGGATAAATTTGACAACCGAATAATTTAGAGTCATCTGTTTTTTTTCTGTAGAGAATTGTCCCAGAACTAACCGTCTTATCTCGCGCTCGTTCCGGAAATTTCGTTTATATAGTGGCAGTGTTACCCGACGATAGGGGATAATTGACCGTGACAGTTGCAAATTGAGTCGTCAACGTCGGATAACGGTGGTTATAAAAAAAAAAAAAAAGATTCCGCCGCGCGCATCTCTGGCCTTTTAACCACCACCATCACCTCTTGCCGTCATCATTGTGTGTGCCGAGTGTGATCATCTCATATCTTCATCGCTGGCAGAAAGCGCGCGCGCTCGTTCTCTCCCACTCCCTATCTCGTGCTCCGAAGAGCTTCCGTATACATGTGAGCGAATGTAAAATATATATCCACGTATAGGCGAGGGGGGGAGAGGATAAAGGCCGTGGCTGCGACGTAATGAATAGTGACGATTTGATTCGCTGCCGCCTCGGTCATGTGATGCAAAAACATTTTCGTCTGCCACACACATCCAACATATCCAACAACGCGGTCCGCCCGCGCACATTGCGAGCACGCGCACATTTTGCACGCACGCATCTCTCGCTCTCTCTCTCGTTCGCTCACACAATCCCTCACCCTCCTCGCCCCAATGTTATGATGACGACGATTAGATGTTGATGGCGGCTAAAGCGACGTGCCGTTCATATCACACCACTGTACTACCGCTGCTGTTGCTGTTACCGCAGCACTGCGCCCACAGTCAACAGCAAGACGTCGTGTTGACGAACGTGGTTCTCTGAAGACAAAAAAAACCCGTGATATAATACACACCGAAAATTAATATTAGCACGTGTAATTGAGTGCCGCGTCGTACTTTGCCGTTGTCACGGGTGCTCGTGTTTGACCGTGTTGTTGTGGTTGTCAGGCCGCATCCAGCAGGCCAATCGTCATCGTGCCAGTCAACATTGGTGTAGAGAGATTGAAGAAGCATAAATTCCGCCATGAAAATTGTTGTCCTGCGTTGAAATTGAAACGCGGTGCACCAGATAAAAAAAAATACAAACAAGTTCATTTTTTAATATTATTATTACGCGGTGACTATCTCAGCAACAAAAATAACACCGTGCATGACAACGACGTGTCGTTTAAAGGAACGGTGTTCCCTGTGACCTCATTTGACTCGATGGCCACTCTGGGAAGGAATTTAGTGCCACTTTTACGCATCAGGTAAGTGGCGTGTGTGTTGTGTACATGTCCAACGAGGTGGTGTTGTCTTTTTTATTGTTATTGAATTAGACGGGTTGATGATGATACGGTGCCCGGCCACGTTTCAGAATTAGCCACACCTCTCTCTCTGCCCGGCGTATGCGCGCGCGTATGCCGACAGCATCGCGGCATCATCACTCGTCTAGGTACGGGTGCGGACGAGCGCTGTTAATTTACCAACGCGCGGGCACATAAAACTGTCATAACGTTGGTCGGGTCGACCACACACCAAACGTGGTCACGTGGTGGACCTCACTGACACTGTTTATGTATATTACGACCAGCAATTTGTGAACATGTTGGGACCAGTCTGTGGTCGTAGTAGGTACGATGAATATATTTTGACACCTTTATGGCTCGTTAAATTATTTTTTATCGTCCGCGCTTCGCTCCATGTCACGGACGCACCACCTCCACCCATCCCTCTTGTATACCCGACCCCATCTGGATTTTGGTCTGACGTTTGCACGCTTCCCCCATTCATTCCGTCATTTAAATATCTGGGTAATCTATGCGCGAATTTCCAGTGGACGACGTTGTAAAAAAATGTTAGCGCGCTGAGTGGTGCGAATTCCGATCCCTCCGTTTATGTACACGAGATAGGAATTATGAGCAGCAATTTGGTAGAAAATCCTCTTCACCCTTTTTTTATGAGCGCGTTTTTCAAAGCCAAAAAACTACTATCGCAGCGCCGCCACCGTGCATCGCCACCCAAAATTGCAAGGTCGTTCGTTGCTTCGCCATAAAATTGCTGGCGGCGGGCTAGCTCGCTAACACTGCTGAGTTGTAGAAGTAGTAGTTTTACGTAGTAGTCTGGTGCTGTCTGCATGTGGCGGTAGTAAATAAAAGCGTCGGGCGTCATAAACCGGGGAGTGTTAGGTAATTTCACTAATTTATGACCAATTATATCTGTCGAGATTTTTACAGCTGTATACCGCCATGGTACATGCAATGCGCGGCTGCCTGGCACGATCCGCATACACACACAACGTTAAACGTCGATAGACAAAAAACGCCATTGACTACTACCAAAAAGTGACTCTCCACGCCACCTCCACCTCCACCTCATCATGGTGTCTTATCATTTACGTATAACCAGCTGACCCACTCACTTTTTTATTATCTGTGGAGCGAGCAGGTAATAAAGATACGGGAAGAATTTTTTTTTCCCCTTTCACGGGTGCGTTTTGGCAAACTCCTTTTTTCTTCCCCGAAAAGGTGGATTGTTCACATTTTTCTATCGAATGGGCGACCAATTCGAAATGATGGAAAGGCTCACATTTTTGTAGAAATCGTCGCCAAAATCTCCAGTTCCATTATAAATGAAAAAGCAATATCTGTTCAGACACGTTATTGGCTGGGGGCAGAAACATTCTTTCGGAATTCGATTCTATCCGCCATCCGTTTCGATACAAAGACAAGAATGTGTTTATGGTGTGTTTTTGCTGCTTGCTGCATGCACCCGAGGCCCGCGTCTATGACGCGGGCCTCGATGCACCCCGCGCAATTCGTCGGTAAGTCTCGGTCCGTTCTCTGGCCATTCTAAGGCCGACGAAAAACAACCGTTTTTACGGTCACACGGGTCAAGCACGGCGTCTCTGTATGTGTGTTATGTTAGCATCGCGTATATTACCCCCGTAGCACGTGCCCGAAGTCGTAAAAATAAGATTTACACTCGCGATAATCGTGAACGAAGACCAACGAGCAAGCGTGTTCGAACGGCGAACCCGCGCTGGCAAAGCTGGTTCGCGAACAAGATACGAAAATAGTTTGGGTTCAACTCGTTAAACGTATGGGTGACTGTTTAACGACAGATGAGTTATTTCGTGCCGTATTTATGTAAGTGTGTTGTTAAGATTTATTTGTTCGTTAATGGCGATGCCGTATTGGCTTAACCAGTTCAAGAATGCTTAGTTCCGAAATTTTTAACATGTTCTGTTTGTGCATAGAATTGAAATTTTTCAATACGGAAATAAATAAATATTGAATAACAATGTCATTGACTACAATGTCATTTGCTGCAATCGTTTCACGCGAAAATATAATATTTCGTTTCTTGGCTCTGCTCAGAATGCTCCAATTTGATTTCACACAGGCTGGCTTTAAAATGCTACTCCCGTGTTACGGTTACATAAGAATACGTTTACATATGGAGGGTTTCCCCAACCCCACACATGTGTAGCTGGGAAACAAAAAAAAGTGAGGCCAGTTGGCTAGACCTATAGATGAAATGCTTTTCAGTGTTGATGTCAAAAGAGCGCTGGTGGTGGGTGGGGGATTCCCCCAGCCTGACTTTGACTTTTGTCAGCGACCCGGTTTTCAAGACCTGTTCAACTAAAAAGTCGTAAAATTAGTCCTCCCCCTCACGTATGTGACATTCCCTGTTTCCAACTACTACTGTATAAGCTATATTGTCAGAGGGTACCAGTTTGCGATCTTAATTTTACCTTTCACCACCAATCAGCGCATATTCTGTTTGACTTTTGGGAAACCAAATTTGTAATGATAAAAATGAAAAGATAAGACTGTCTTGGAAATGCCACGAGAATACAGAAAAATGTGATATGATCACAATTTCTTTTTATATTTGTTTTATTTTATCTTTTTTTTTTTTAAATATATTTAGTAATACAATTTCTATTATTTCTCTCATTCTCGTTAACGACCAGGAAACAAATTTTATTTGCAATATTTTCGTTGCGTGAAATTAAAAAAAATATATTAGTTTCCATCCTATCGTTTTTTTATTTAAATATATGTTCTAATATTTGTTGCATGACTGAAAACGACATTTTCAAAGTACTTTCCGCTTTACCCTCGCTTAAAAAGATGTGTTGTGCTTCGCCCACGCTATCTTATCGCTCGCTCATTCCATAATAGGAAAACGAAGTGTCTTATAGCATTTTTAATTGGCTCGTTTAATTTTGATAATGCAATTATCTTTAGTGTTATACACTCGCTGGGATTTCCTCTATAACCTTACTATATACTTGTTCCGCATAGAGTGCTTTAATTGCATATTCAAGATGCCTTGCCAAAAATTATTTCAAGCCACTTGCGATAATACAATGCGTACAATGCACGATGCTAAAAGACTGTATTTAATTTCTAAAATTCAAATGATTATTTTTTACAATGCAAAGAAAAATGGAAATAATTTATTCCCTTTTATGCAGACACGATATTTTAAATTCAGGTTGCATATCTATTTGTGCTAGTATATAATCAATGATTAATTAGCAGTAATTCCCCTCTAAAATAGAACTAATTTTATTCTGTGCACTGTAAAAATTCGCTCTACTGTACACCATATGCACTGCACATCCAGCTAATTGCATGTGCTGAGTCACAAAAACGAGTTTTTGGTGTCCACTGTCTTCAACAGTAAAAAGCCATCTTCAAAAACAAGTTCGTCATCTTATTGATAGCAGGTGTCAGTCGATCATTTAAATTGATTCTTGAGCTAATTTGACTGTCTATTAATATTAGACCATCAAAGTCACACAACCTGTTTCTTTGCAACTTAGTATAAGACAATTTGTGCAGTCGTTAAAATCAGTTTATTTTATATACTGTACGTTTCTTTTCATGATACTTCTATTTGATGATAAAACAGAAGTGCTCCGTGCTCGTCGAAACCCAGTGGACATAGATCAACTTAAATTGTGGTACGGCGATCACGAGTTCGATTCCCAGCGCAGATGGAGCGAGTTTCATGTTGATAACCAACTGCTATCGAAATGAAATGTCGGGTTAGGAGTGTACACAAACGTAATGCTCAAAACTCATGCAAGGATAAAATGGTGGGCGCCTTAGGCACAACAATTTGCGTGCCAACGACCACTTGAAGTATATCGTTATCAAAAATATTTTTGCGTGACCTCAACTCCCCATAGGTTTACTGTTTGGACCAATTAGTTGGATTACTGACTGAAAAACACTAGAAATGGCGCCAGCCCATATCGGAATGCGTGGCATGTTCAAAAAAATTTAAAGTGGTCGCCTTATTGGCCTGCTCGCCAAAAAAAGAAGAGAAAGAAAATGAGCGACGTTCCTTTACTTAACATTCCTCGGAAACGAGGAAATGTGGAACGGAATGCCCATTGCTAAAAAAAACAGGTCTCTCGGACTGCACAAGTCTATTTTTTTTTTCTTCTTCGTGTTCAAGCCATATTCTCCACGCTTTCGTGTTTAGCGCCGACTGACAGGCCAGGCATGTGACAACCCCATCTTTCAATACCCGTCACAGACCACGATCCGACATTCTTAGGATTTGTCTTGTGCGACTGTCGGGCCGCGACTGATGCCGGGCTCATTTTTCTTATCTCGCCTGCGCCTTGTATCAGTCGCGGCAACAATTTCAACCGCAAGAGGAATAAATGTATACTGGGTTAGCGAAACAAACGCCCGATACTCACTCTGACGTCACTGCGGCGGCGGCGGCGGCGCTGCAGTCGCTGACCATGCAAATCAGGTTTCCGGTGTTCACTTCCGGTCGGTGCATCTTCCTTTTCTCAGATGATTCGAATGGCGGTCTCTTCTTATTTTTAGATGATCGATCTACTTTCTCTAATCGGTTGCAACAACATGACCCGAGTCTCCTTTTCTTTTTGGTTGTCGTTCTTTTCCGAAAAGGCAATACATCTCTCACGTTTTGCTTCCGAGTCCGAAGTTGCTTTTTCTTTTTTTTTTTTTCTTTTTTTTTGCGTTGGGAGATGGCCAATTTTTCGGCGTCCTGTCATGGCGCGCGAAACGGGACCCGATGAAATCATTCTCTTTTTTACCATGGTTTTTCCTCGTTCACGAGCTTCACATCCTGAGCGAAATGTTGAGGCATTCAGATGAACCCTGAGTTCGATCTGAAGGTGGCTTGGCCGCTTGGCGAACTCATAAAGAAATTACACGCGACTCTAAAATTGTCAGATTGATGACACACACTGTGACCACTGCTGTTCAGTTTAAAATATATATATATATATAGACGATTCGACGAGACACCACATTGTAAATTTTTTTTGCGCCATTTTTTAACGGTGTATGAGGAACGTAAGTGGAAAGTGTCTTGGGTTGGCGAACTTGAATCCAGGCTGGTTCGCCATTGCAGCTGCGACGTCGTGTCCACAATTCCGTTTGGCACTGGTGTTTGCCAAAAACGAGGAAAACTGGACCACTTCTCACCGGAAAAATGCGCTCGCAGAAACGATGCGTCCCACGCGAGGGTAACCAAGAATGAGACAGATATTGGGTATTGGGGTGAACTTAGGGGGCACATGGTCGCGATGCTGTATGAGGGGTTGGTTGAGAAGGATGTGCAATGTTTACAAATGTTGGACGAGAGCAAAAAAATGTGCATCTTCGTTCTAAGTTTCGTTAGGAGTGAAAGGCTGTGCGCGGTCACAGCACAAAGTAGGGTGGTCATATTAAACAAGGCGTGGTATTGTTGGGACACCCAGCGAAAGTTTGACACGGGAGCGTTTGTCATATGAATGGCAGTTACTATCTGGGTCGAAGAAAAGAGGAGCTGAAATACAAACGGTTTATTGTGCCTACAAATAAGTGCTGTTTGGGTGCCCGGCATACAATGGTAGGCATTATTACACCACTAAACTACTAAAGCATGTCCGCGGGCCATTGGAAAAATATTATTGGCATCTATACCCCTCCCTCCCACCCCACCATAACCGTCCTCCACTGACACCAATTTCTCTCGCCGGTACCAATTTTCCCCTCGAAAGCCTTTTTCTCAATCTGGTTAACGGGTTTTCCTTTTTGCTCATCCTCGCTCCTCACACTTACCCCCACCAACCTCCTCCCCTCGCGACACAAAGATCGCCTTACGACATTGGCACCACCCTGTTTAGTCCCGGTGAGACAAAGAGGGGTTATAAATTTTTACCGTCCTTTTCATGGTCAGCGGATCGCCGTCTCCCTGAATATGACCACGCATTGACCAGCGCCAGTCGGTTAAAGGGACACTTTCAGTTTTCCTGTGAATGTGCCTTCTTGGACGTTTTCTTGCCATGGTAAATCGGTACTGTATTCGGTCAAGAAGCTGTGATCACGGTTTTGGAATTGTTTGTCAGTGTCGGGTTTCGGCTGATCGTATATTTTACTTGTATCGATTTTTCATCTCAGACGACATTTTATCACTGTACATTGTCCAATTAACGTACTGAACTTACTGGATAAATATATAAGGATATTAACGACAATACCAAAATATATTTGGGCATATATATGACATAAACTGGTATCTGGTAGCGAATATGCCAAAATATATCATAGATATATAATAAATCATATATCATAGATCAAATAAATGAAAAATTTAGATAATAATTGATTACGAGCATGAGCCCTAACACCAAAAAAATCATAATAAGCATAATTAATCACATGCATGTCCATTAACTTTAATTATGCACTCGCGGCGCACCGAGGATGAACTTAAAGCGTTGCTTATAGTCATGCGTGGTAGATATTTGTACAACCTATATTGTACTCATATATATTATTGTTTCACAAACTAGCACAACTTGCCAATCTTTTCGTTATGTGGTTATCGCTGACTCGCAGTCGTTGGACGATCATTTGTAACGATGTCGATTAAGCGGTTACCACTACTTGGTTTTATCTGCTACTGTCGTTCCACTATTTTGCGAAAAGGATCGAACCTTGTTGCTCGCAAAAATATATTTCGCTTTAATATATTGTAGATTTTTGTTTATGGTGAAAGACAGCGCTAGAAACAATTACAATTACAAAGCATTACGAACAGATTACAATCGAACGAAGAAAACATTTTCTCCTTTATTTAAAAATAAATACTGTTAGAAACTTATTACATGTATCTGGCTCTACAACTCGTTATTTATATATATTTTTCATATATATTCATTGGTAATACGGAAGGAAGCGTCAAGTTTGTATTTCAGCTTGTGTCTTCTCGAATATACTCGTACACTTGCTTAACCCGATATTGGATATTATTCAGTTATTTAACACCGAATGAGATTTATGCGCCATACCTCTTCGATGCTTCTTCCCTCATTCGGGGGAGAAAGCGTGACATCAATTGCATCACCATAAAACGCTGGCCCGGTTGACCATTTTAGGTAGGATTTATGCCTGTGGGGGTAAAAAGGGTTAATTGGACACAGTTAATGGTGGCTGATCTACGCGAGTGCCGTGGAAGGTGAGCAATTCACGGTTCTTTTGAAAATTGTGTTTGTGGGAAATTAATAATACAAAGGTCAAACGCTTTCGAATTGTTCTAAATATGCTTATTTCAATGTAGCTTTAAAACGTTCCTTTACTCCGTTTTTGCCAAAGAAAATAATACAATTTCTAAATATATTTTGTTGGGTAATTTTTTTAATAAATTGCATTGTTCTGGTCACTAGTATTGAGCTGGTCTTTGCATCAGTTGGATTAGTTTGTTATTATTAGTTTGTTGTTAATTTTTTGTGTAAAATCATCAGATATCTCAATACAATTACTGTTATGAACGACGTATTCCCCGTCTTCTCTGGTCGAAGACCATCTCATCTTCATTATCGTTACTATCCAACGGCTCATTTCAAACTTATTGAATCAGCTTATCTTAATATGTTTATTTCGGCATTTTGTTTCAATATGTATATATCATACTTGAATGATATTAGTTATTTTTTAATTTTCAAATAATTTTCAATTTTCAAACATTTTCCAAATTTAAGGTGATGACGTCGGTATACGGTTTGTTCAATCGTGACTTTGTATTGTATCCCTAAAAAGGGGCTGCTTGCGGGTACATATTGTAATTGTAATTGTATCGCAAATAGTAGTTAATTCTTCATTTATTCGTTTTTTCTGAGGTTTAGCCAACCTATCGTCGTTGATCCTCGGTGCGCACCGAGCAGACTCAATCGTTGTATCGATAGTGACTTTAAATTTTCTATATATATATCATACTGTTTCACAATATCAACCGGATTATTTTTCTATTTGCAAAAAATAATTTTTGCTAAGCGATTGTTTATCGTCTTCGATTGATTCAAAGAGAATCGCGTGTTGTTGCAACGATTAAATTAATCGCGGCGCTCAGGTGGAAGCCGGAATGATGCGCAATCCCAGAGTTCTTCTCGCTTCCGTGCTCACACCACCAACTCCGGAACGCGTTTAATTCCGTGTATTGACCCACATCTCCCCCTGCCAGACAACCAGTCTGTTGATTTTGCGTAATTAGATTGGGAACAAAATTGGCCAGGTTCGCGCTCTCGTTGGTGAGCGCCTAGGGTTCCCCAGGGGTTGAACCGTGTGTTGCGGACGATTGGAAGGAAATACTCGCTCGCGTGCCGATGACCCATCCACGTGGTTAACGTACGGCTTCGATCTGGTTGCTGACCAGAGCGGTAATCTGTTTTGCTGGGTGTTGGGTTGAATGAAGCGTAGGGTGACCATACGGCGTAAGTGATATTCGGGTTTTGTTGCATATCGTGATCACATTGATCAACATCCAAGAGAGACATTGACGTTATGGGAATAAAGACGATAATAATATTGTTAGTTGATTTTAAATAGTAATATCTGTAAGTCTGGAACACCGATAATTTATTTTGTAAAATAATTTTCTGAACTTGGTTTGTTTTGTTAAAATTGCTTTTCATTTTGTTATGGCGATATTGTTATTCAAATTGAAATTTAAAAAATAAATCATTTAGCCAAAACCAGTTTTTTAAGGCATGATCTGAATTTCAACTTTTATAAAAAGCCAACATTTTCCATTTTTTAAAGATATAATTGCAATTTTTGATGTAATACTTGACATTTGAATCAAATAATTGTGCAGTTTTTTTTAATTTGTTCCCGTATGTTTTATCATTTTAGAAGTACCAATCCACATGTTTTGAACAACAGGGTTTGACTATTTCGTCTCATTGCAGCCTCTTTCAAATTTAATTAAAAAAAATTGCCTTTAAAGCTAGCGCATATTTTTCTTTTCTTTTTGTCCGAAGCACTTCCTTAACAATCTCCATTGATGGAAATTGATCTAATTAGTGCCTATTTATGATTTATGGTGGGGAAAGAGGATTGAAACGTTTGCTTCTAGGTACCGAAATCGGTCAGATGATCACCATGGTCACCCTGATTTCGAGACTAGACCCGAGATTAGGTTCCCAGAGTCCTCCTCCCCGTTTAATAGAACAAACACAACAACGGGTAGGAAGGAAGAAACTTGTCAAATAAAACGAGGTAAAAAGTCCGCCGGGAATATTCTCAAGTTGCCGCCACTCTACGCAGCATCCGTGTGCCATAAAGATGCGAAGGAATCGTTTTAACTGCTTGCTTTGGCTGCCCAGCCAGCGGCCGGACAACTCCTCTCTCTCTCTCTCTCTCTCTCTCTGGCCGGCCATTAACTATATTCTCCTCGGGGAAAAATGGCCACCGTTTCGCATTCACCGCTCCGGGTATTCACCATTTGCCTTTTATTGACGTGATGGGGTTAAGCGCAGAGTTAATGGCCCATTGTGGTCTGACCCAAGGAACAGATTGGTGAGGTGGATTTGTGTGGTCGGTGTCTGCACGAAAACAGGTGATCGAATCACGGTTGGGATTTTATTTTATTTTATTTATTACACTTAGGTGTGTTGCGAGCGACACCAAAGTGCGGCTGAATATTTTGTATTGGCATTCAAAGTCAAACTCAGAAAAATGACGGTTTTTATTAAAATTAATCGTACGCATAGTTTCACTTCCATATTTAAAAATTAATTTCTAAAACAATCTTGCATTTTCTTTAGAAATAAAGACAGGAACAAAAATTTCACTTCGTGTAATTCCACTTATATACAGTCACCAATATTTCACAAAATAGCAAAACTAAATTTTTTTCACAGCAAATCCTAGCGTTATCGTACAAAACGGCCCTGTTTTCTAAGTTGGTCATGAGTCGCATATTACCTGACCACATGGCAACAATGCGATTTCCATCTCTGTCCTGCCCCTCCCCCAGCCCCCCATAACTGCGTTCAGGTGGGGGTAATGAGGGGGTGGGGGTCGGGGAGTATATAGCGGTGACAAGCCATTATCGTTTACCTTTAGCCCGGTGACCCATACACCCAAAACACCGACCTACATCGGCGTCATTTACCGATAACCGCAAGTCGGAAAATCTTTTCTAAGCCTCCCCCCCATCCCCCTCTCAAAATGTGTTGGCACGTTATCTGTCGGTGTTGTGGCCTGTTTGGTCAACAACTATTCTGGGCTCTGTAAAGTCCGATTCGATTCGGTCGCAACTTGTTTTCCTTTCGGCCAAGATTTACGTCACCTTCAAATATATCGTTACAGGTGGGCTTTGTCTCGATGGAGTCGAAGTAAGGAGGAGGCGGGAGGAATTTTCGTTAACGCACCCTTCTTTCCGTCAATAGTGGTTGTCGGGATGCGTTTTCCGAAAATCGTCTTGTGTGGCATTTTGCCAGGTCGGTGATGCAACAACGCAAAAATGATTTCCAACGAAAACAATTTTCGTCCTTCCATCGCTTCGCAACAAGGTGGGAAGGCAACCAACATGTTTTCTTTTTTAAGGACCATGTATAACTATGTATCTTAATATTTATCCTACATTCGTGTCGAATTGTATGAATTAGGGATCATCATGCAAATCGCTAAAGATGCACCGCATTTATTTATCTTTTTTTCTGCGACGTACACAAAGTGCAGGTGTTGTCACTGAATAACTCTGAAATTGGGAGTTGGTTGTGTCACATGTTTCCACACAAAGAAAAACAATAACGATAATAATGCTTATTATTTCGAGAATAGGGTGGTGCGTAATTATTTTTTATTTTTTTCCCGTTTTCAAGTACACCAAGCGGAGGGTGTGTGTATAAATAGTTTCGGTATTACTGTTCAACAACACAGAAATGAAGCAACCTTGTCTGCCCCTCCGCCACCATGACCGCTTCGCCTCATTATTGCTCAGCCAGCGGTGGTCATAATTAATTGGCAATTTCACTAATTAATGGCGGCTCTCAGGGGCGCAACAGCAATCTGCCTTTTCGATTGTTAGTTTGTGTGCGCGGTAGCGCCCATTCCCCCATACCAGACGCTAACGGAAATGGCGTGGACATATTTGTGTCGGGGTTGACGGATTTAATGAGTCCGAGGGTATGGGGTATGTATTTGTTGACATTACTACTACCGCACTAATTGGAATCACACGTGTGCGAATATTCCTGAAAAGGTATCCGCCATTTCGTGACTTGTGGGTGTATTTGTACAAATACATGTGTAGTTAAATACAATAAATTTATATTAATACTTGTCATATTAGTTTATTATATTAATTTATTAGTATCGCTGGTCATATTAATTTATTAGCTAATTCGAATTACTGCTACTAGGTCAGAGTGGGACGAATATAATTTGTTAATTTGATAGCTAGAGGGTATGGTGTATGATGTGAATAAAAAATATGATGAAACAAAACAGAAAATATTCAGCACACCAGTGGACCTTTGAAAGGGTCTTCTTTTGTCGGTGCATACGGTCATTTCGTCCAGCTTCGACTGTACGAGTTCTGTCTCATGTTGTGACCACATTAACGAGATTACGTAAAACAAAGATGAATGAATGAATGCAGTTATACAGTCTCACTTTCATGGCCCACTGAGTGGACCCACAGGGTGCAAAGGTCACGATCCGCGCTCCAAGGAGGCGTTGGAGCGAGGGCGGTGTCGGGTATTGGATGTTTATTAAAGAACGCGCGAGAGACGGCGTCTCACTCGACGATCGAGCTCGTTGATTCGACGATTGACGATGCGTCGTCGGCCACGATGATCGGATGCCATATTTATACTCGCTGCGGGCACAAGTGGCGTTCGAAATCCAGCAGTGAAATAAATATTCGTTTGCCCTCTCCTCTCGCCGACACATCGTGGTGTTGAAATTTAGAGTAACGTAGTTTTTGTGCGATGGGGGGGGGGGGGGGGGAGTCATGGGCAATTGCCACGGGCACGTTTGTAATGTTTTAAAAATTGGTATTGACATTGCTAATAAAAGAATGCCGAACAATCACACTTATTGCGCGACCCAATGCATTATTTCTAAATCCAAATACTAGCAATCATAATTATATACTTTTTTTATATCTATATTTAAAGAAACTTAATCAGACGATTCAAAATAAAGTGACATCGTAATCATGCCAACTTGTTTGTTTACCTAAAATCAGAAATTTAAGACACCGATTATAATGTGATGCTAGACGGTTAACTTAATATTGTTACATGTTTCGTAAAATATTGTATCTGTACCTGTGATGATGTTTGATGATCTAAAATTAGTTTGTTTATTCGATCCATTTTTAATGGAAGGTTAACCTTCAGGAAATAGGAAATATGCATTTATTCAGAACATTGTTGGCGCGTGAAAGTCTAACATTGTTAGGCATTGTGCACATGTTTTACTTGTTGCCCAGGGCTCAGTTATTTCAAACCGAAGATTCCGATGGCGTTCGTATGCATGTGCATTCTGCAGTATGTGGTGGTCTGATTCTCTGAAGAGAGAAAAAAAAAAGTTTAAAAAAAGATATGGTGCCAATGTCATGGCGATGCAAATGCTGTCGCCCACCAAAAACACTTGCGAATCCGCAGAGCAATAACCTCAGTTCCGATTACGACGACGCGAGTTGGCAGTGCTTACTTCAAAGCCGGAAAAGGGTTGGTCGAAAATTAAACTTGACTTTCTTTTGCTCGCTGGTCCTTATAATTTTATACAGATTCGAAAACCAAACAATTTAATTCGGTCAGTCAACAGCTCGGTCGTATAAATTAGCCATATATATATATGAAATGGTGGAGGGTGAACATGTGTATTCCTGAGGGCTGCTGCCGACTGGGCAATTAGTATTCAGGCCGCGTTTCTACTGTGTGTGTGTGTACGGAGGACATGAGCAATTAACCTTTACGCAATCCACGACGACCGGATGTGTAATGGATCATGTAATAGTTGTGTATGCATCTACATGTAATGTTCTGTGAAAACGGTTTACTCTTCTCATTCTGATTATAGAGGGCGCTATGACAGTTGATCAATACTTTTCTATTACTGTACTTGCTTCTCCTGTACTCATCATCTTTCTTTTACATAAGTATTTTTTCTTCACAATTTTTTTAAGAGTGCTCGATCCATTTTAATCAAATCGGTCAATGTTTTCGAATAAAATAAATTCGAATAAGCTGTTCTAGTTTTGTATAATTTTTAAAACGAATATCCTGATCGATTACCGTAAAAATAACTGTTTCGATAAAATTATTACCTCAAATTTTGATGCAGATCTTCATTTATTCTTGAAATTGTATATTTGACAGTTTATGTTGACGTCAAGATGAGTACAGACAGATAATTTAGCATTGTTGTAATTTAGTGTCGAGTCGATCAATTTTCGAATTTTCAATAATCCCGTGGAAGTGGTAGTGACTGTTGGTTGTATTGGATCAATCAAAAATAACCTGAAATTTCTAAACATCCGGAAACTCTTCATAGAAAATCCTAACATGGCTCCACAAACAAAATTTCTGTTATTCCCACGATCGCCGCTCGGTAGTAGTTCTAGCAGTACCGACAGGTTTCATGTCTGACGATCATACTTCACGCGCACTCACACTGTTTTTGATGACACGCACCACCATGGGTTGAAAACGTGTGGCAGTACATCCGCTGATGATGTATGATGGGGTAAACGATGGCGAATAGAGGACCCGCAGCACTGTTATATCATTAATGGGGCCGGTCACAGATTTTCGTACCGCCAGTCCCGTATGCAACAATCGTTTACGGTCAGAAATTATTAAGAATTTTCTTTTTTCCCCTTCTTTAAATGCGAACATTTTTTTTTGTTGTATTGGCGAATACCCACCACGAAGACACCAGTTAGAGCAATCAGTATCAAGAGACAGCGCTGTCTGAGATGTTGCGATGCGAACGCGCCCCCAGCGCTTTGTTGATACAAATGCTATGGGCTACAAAGTCTGATTCAACGATTTTTTTTCCTGCCTCTTTTTGCTTTTCTCAAATATTTTCTGTTTTTTTTTTTTTTTTTTTTTTTCTGCTTTCCCTTGTTTCCATGCGTAAAAGAGAAAACGTTTGGTCGGCCGGGGGTATTTTTTCATCAATCTTTGCCACCGAATGATTTGTGCGGTGTCAACATGTAGTAAATGGACTTCGACTCCCAGGTCGTTTTCTGCGGGTGATGCGCCAAGCAGAACTAGACATAGACTTTCTCTCCCGTGCCCCTCTTGAGAACCTTTTTTCGCACTAGTGGATAATTGGAAATCGCATTGACATACCGTCAATATTTGACTTCATAATTTTTCAACTCCTATTACACAAAATAAATTGCAAGGAAAAATTTGACGTAGAACTTTGCACTGTAAAATGTTCATTCTATTACACAAAATAAATTGCAAAGAAAAATTTGACGTAGAACTTTGCACTGTAAAATGTTCATTTCCTTTAAAATCCAGTCTTCATTGAACGCGTACATACTGTGGATCCTATTACACATTTTATAAGTGAAAAAAAAAACACAGAAACGAAAATAGGAGAAGTAAAGAGAAATTTTGAACATTTACATTTTGAATGAAGCAATAATATTTTTGGAGAACAGGGTCTCAGTAGGGTCTGGGGTTATATAGGGTAAGTCTATGGCTAATCTTGTCGGGGAATATTTTTGTAAGGGGCGGGGGAAAGGAACCAACAGTTATCTTTTTGCTCAGGTCCTTCTATACTTTTTTCACGCTCCGATTTAGTTGTTAATTGGTTTTTCCGTGAACTGTGCACGGTGCATTGGAGCCCTCTGCGAGTCAATATATTGGCGAGTTGCAAAAGGATGGACCCAGTGGATGGAGAAAAAAAAATGGTCGGGGTGCCACTCATACGACACCCCAAAATATGAGGGGTGAAGATATATTACCGAATAAATTACAGTCATCCCATTCCAATTACCGTAGATTTTTGGATGCTCGCCCTGGAGTAAATATAATTGAGACCAATGCCCGTCAACATTGCGTTAGAGTGTAATATTATTTAGTAGAAAACCTGATATTTAATATTTTCATTTTGTGCGTATTTTTTTGCTGTACAAACGCTAATTCACCACGGGTTGATAAAATTGGTTTGTAAACAAATGTTAAAATATGCAATGAGTATGTGGACAAAACATTTATCAACGTTTTTATTTTTAAATCCGGATATAATTTTCCTTGATGCTTAATTTTCCTTGATCAACAAATACAAAAAAAACAGATAAATTTGTCAAATTTATTCTGCTATTATCAAATTGTGTTTATTGTCCCTTTAAACTCTTGTTTCTTTTTGTTTAATGAATTTCGTTCCTTCGGTTTCAAAAACACGAGTAGCACCTAACCAATTTAATAACCGATCGATGCGTGGGCGCGTCGCGAAATACAAATCAGTTTAGACCTAATCAGAGTGGGAGTCTCGGTGACGATCGTAAATATCCACGTTGCACGGCCAATTTTATCGCCCTCCCCATTTTTAGTCGCGCTGTATTGACAGTCGGCCAAGCGTGGTGCTCTCTCTCGGATGCGCCCCTCCTACGACGAGGAGCAACTCTGCCAAATTCGCGGGTCGATCTGGTCACATCGTCCCTCTCGCTATAATCGCTATTAAGGTGTCGTTAACTTTGGAGATGCTCCCTTACCACCATCGTCTAGCTCGTTGGTTCTGGTGCCGTGTGACCAATTGTCGGTTCAATCGGTATATGTGTGGATTCACCAAGGCATGCCCTGCGTGTATGTGTGTGTGTACGGGGCGCGACCAGCTGACGAGGATGAGCACCCACCCATCCATGCGATATATTCTCAGCATTCTCATTATTTTTTAGTTTCGTAAATATGTTTCCTTTATTGGACCCACTGTCTAACAAATAAGCCCGATGGCAAAAGGCTAGTACGCCTTGTTTTTTTATTTTTTTATTTGTTAAATTATTTATGCTTGAAACTTTCATTTGCTACCGTTATCTGTGGTGTGGTTTGGAGGATCAGCGAGCCGTTGCTGTTTTAGTCATCAGATTAAAAAATTGGAAAATCGTTAAAACAAATAAATAAAATAAATATTTAAAAATAAATTCCACTCTCATACATAACATTTCTTAAATATCATAACCATTTTTATCACAATATTTTTTTAATGATTTGTTTAGTAAATGTTATTGGTTGGTGACGTCACCAATCAGAATGCAATATTCTAATCAAGCCAATCGCGTGCATTCTTGTAAATTTGATGATGCATTGATAATATTCTTGTTCAATTAAATTGACCTGAATTCCAATATGATTTCGAAAATGTACCAATGAATTAAAATCCTTAAAATAAAAGAAAATTAAAAATCTTGTCGAGAACGAAGAAGCCTAGTCGAGACCTGCCTGCTCAGAGCTTCGAGCCAACGAACACGATAAATAACAGCTTTTCCCATGCATCAAGAGTCGGGAGGCAGTTCCTCACGACTGCTACTTTTCTCCCAGCATGTGTCGGAGACACGATATATATGCACTCACTCGTACACATTTGCACCCGTATAGATTTTTATAAACTCGCGTATACGTACGGCTTCTTCGTTCGAAGTACACACACACAACAAACACCACACCGCGTAGGCCTGCCCATAGACTCACGCACTCTACGAATATAACCCCTCTGCGCGACTGGATCCCGAACCCGCACACACACACCCCCTCCTCGTCCCACTGCCACCCCCACGGATATTTCCCTCTCTCTCTCACGGCGTGCGTGTCTACCCTCCCGGTGCCCGCCTATTCACCGACGACTTGACGTTCGCTCGATCATCGTCAGGCGACGCCAACAAAGATGGCCGCCGCTCTTAGCCAGCCATCCGATTGGTGCGCTGGGGGAAAAGTCGATAATTCATTATTGGTGCATTCGTTTTCCCACTTCCCTCGGCCTTTTCTCTCCGAATATATATTTCCCCACCCTCGCCCGCCTCTCTATGCAAGTCTATCCAGTGTTTAGAAATATATATACACCGACCGACGCATTTTATCCACCGTTCCTTCTTCCCCTTCCCTCCACCTCTCTCGTCCGTTTTGCACGTGGCGCGTGCGTTCTTTTTTCGCGTTTTCCATTCCCGCCCACAGACCGAGTTCGCTCGGGCATATTTCTCGCGCGTTCTTCATTCACCCCCGTCTCTCGCAACCGTTCTGTCGCTCCAAACAACCATTGGCTTTTTTTTTCTACTTCTCGCCCCGCACGGAGCTTGGCTTAAATCCCGCATTATGCGCGTGCATTTTCAATGTACTCGGTGAGGAGGAGACCCGCCAAACGCTCGGATGTACATGTCCGTGGCACATGCGTCTCTCATAGACACGGTCGGAGGAGTTGTAGTAGGCAGCCGGTTGTAATATACACACGCAGCGCGACGTTTCGACGGTGCCGCGTTATTATATATTACGCGTCTCCTTCGTGCATACCCCATCACGTTAGACGATATCTAAAAATGTGCGATAGAGGCGGCGTCTCGCCTGTGCATAGGTATGCCCCGTTTCTTATTTCATACATGGAGATTGAAAATAATGCGCACGAAAATTCGGTAAAGATCGTCGGGTATGTTAATAGTGTTACGTGACCGGCATGGAGAATTTTTATTTTTTTTTCGTCGTCGTCCTCGTTCCATAATATGCTCGTTGTATGTGCGCGTGCAGTCAATAAGCTTTATTTATACAAGGTGCCGTTGTCAGGCACGTTTTTCCTACTGCTGGTTGCGCGAAAATTGCACGTCGATGTCTTGACAAGTTTGCGATGAGATGCAGGTCTGCACTTAACTATTAATTGTAGGATTATTTTTAGGAAAATGCGTTTAGTTGTCTTGAACTTCCTGTTATATCGTTCGTAACCTTAATTGATTCTACTCCAGTTGCAATTTATAAAGATACAACAATTTAACTAAAATTATTGAAATTCCATAATTTATATACGATATTTAAAAAAAGATCGATAATCATTTATTACACTAGTTTCTATGACTTGAACCGAATGCCATTGAATGATGTAAAATAAATTTAAATATGGTGTCAACGATGGATGAACCATGACTTTTTAATCTCAAATTCATTGTTCACGAAAAATTTGCGACACAATAAATGTATTATATTTTCCTTGTTGAAGCAAAAAGCAATCACTAACAGAATTTTTCTTTTCTATTCGCAGGCGCGGATGCGAATCGGGCAATCGTCGGTGACGTCATCGCACCACCATCATCACCACCCCCCTGCCACTGCGCGTGCGCAGTGCAGTTCGACATTGTCGTCAAACCCATCACCAACACCACCACCAATAACCGTCACGCCGTCTTGTTTCAATCGCCCGTGGATTATTATTATTATTATTAATTAATATTATTACGATGCATATAAGTATATGTACGTGGTGCGTACATATGCATATATAAAGTGAAGGAGAAAAAAAACGCGCAAAAAATAATTAAAAAAAACGAATCGAAGACCAGCAACCATCAACCGTCACTTGGTCACCACCCACTCCCGGGTGACCACCACCACCAACCACTCACCCCCCTTCGTCTCGGAGAGATCCACTCTCTCCCTACACCCCCAGTGAACCTTTCGTTGTCCGGCACCGTCCGGCACACCCCACACCGCCACGGTGGCTACCGCCAGCGCCGACCTGTACGCGACCGCGTCGTCCCCCCACCACCCCCACCGCTACCCCCACCATCCCCCGGCCCACCATCACTACCACCCTCACCCCCACCCACCAGCCTCCCCTTCGCCGCCCCAGTCCCGGAATAGCATGAGTGCGTACTTCACCAACTCCTACCTCACCGACCTGCGCAGCGCCAGCGCCGACCACTACAACTCGGGTCAGGGACTGGTGTCTTCGCAGCCGTGCAGCCCGGATCCCAACTGCGACTCTCTGCAACAGCAACAACAACGGCAGGTATCCGGTCACTATGGCGCCGCGCTCCATCACCCGCAGCAACACGTCGCTCAGGGACCCAACTACCCGCGCTTCCCGCCCTACGATCGGCTGGAAATCCGGCCCATCACCGGCTGCGTGGCCGCCGTGCCCACCAACGGTACCGCGGCCCCCGTGTCCAACGGCGGCGGGGTGGCGCCCCAGTATTACAACCAGCAGCCGCACCCGCCCCCCGCCATGTCGCCTCTGTCGGACGGCGAGGACTGCGTGTCGCCGACCGGCTTGGTGGGACCGCCCGGACCCCTCACCCATCCCCAGTACAACAGCTGCAAGATGCAGCAGGTAGCGCCCCCTCAGCAGCAGCAACAGCAACCGCCGCCGCATCCCAATACTCAGTCGCCGGTAGGCGCGCCTCAACAGCAGGGGCCTCCCCCCTCGCAACAAGGACCTCTCCTGCAAGCCTCCGAGCCGGGCAGCCCGGGCGCGGCGGTAGGCGGTCAGCCGCCTCCCAACCACGGTGGCCACCCTCTCAGTCACAATGGCTCGCCACCGCCACTGCAGGCGCCCATGCAGTATAACGTGAACGGCAACGGGACGAACCAGCACCTGCAACATCTCCAGCAGCACTCACAACTACCGCACGGACTGCCACCACCACCACCACCTCAACAGCAGCAGCAGCAGCAACAGCAGCAGCATCAACAACAACAACACCAGACGGCGCCGTCGTCGCATCTGTCACCGCAGCAACAGCAGCAGCATAACCAGACCAGCGCCCCCACGAACAACGGCAGCGCCCCTACCGGCGGCGGCGGCGGTGGAGGAGGAGGAGGAGGAGGAGGAAACAACATGTCCAGTCCGCTGTACCCATGGATGCGAAGTCAGTTCGGTGAGAATTATGTATTCGTGTGAGTCCACAAACAGCACACACCACCCCAATCACCACAAACCTTTCGACACACCACACAAGAACAACACTTATTATACGAAACTGAATGAGACGCAAACAGCGAGTGACGAACGCGCAACAGAGCAATGTTTTTTCCACCCACCCTCTTCCGAAAAACTCGAACATGATGCTTGCTGGCTTTTTTCCCAGCGCAAGCTTACAAGTAATGTTCAATTTGAAAGCTATACGGAACAAAAAATGTATAACAATATTTAAAATAACGTAGAAAAAGTACAAATCCTTATTTATAAGTTTAAATAAAAAAAACAACTTGTTAATAAATTTAAGATATCTGTTCATCAATATGCGATTAATGTTTAGAAATATTTTGTCATAAAGGGGGCGATTAAATATTGGAGAAGAGAAGATATCCTGTTGTTTTTTTTTAACTTCAAAATGGTGGCCAAATGTTAAAAAACCAATAAATTAGTAGTATAAATTTGACCGAATACTTAATAATCCACGGAATTGCAATATACCGAGTAGTTAGATTTTTATCTATTTTATAAAATAAAGTTAATAGTTACGGGAAAAGCATTGCTCTTCGATATTGTACACGCAAAACTGTCGCATAATATTGAAGTCGAGTTGATCGTAAAATCACCACAATGTACACGCCATACGAACATGACATAAATTGCATCGTAGCCGTTCCGCAATTAATATCGATTATTCGATTTTAGTCTTTGGGGTCTTTAGCATAATCGAAATTTAAAGTATATAAACTATTACAGATTGAAAGTGTCCAACTATCGGACTTTATAACACTGATCTTATTTACATTTAATCGATTTTATCAATTAATCGAAATTTAATTACCTTAATGCATATTTAAGTTTAAGTACATTACTGAAATATTTAAGTCACGCGTACAAATTCATAATCATATCGTTTAATTCCATGTGCAGAATTTGTATCTGATCACAAATCGCTCCGGTTCAAAATTTGTATCAATATTTTAATCGCTTTTAAGCTAACGCGCGATTTAATGAAATTGTTAATTTGGGCAAGGCGTTGGCTTATTGAGAGGTTTTAACGATTCGCGGCGTGAGTCCTTAAATTGCCATTGGTTGTCACATGAATCCGAAAATGATATCCATCGCAGCTGCCAATTTTTTGGGCGAACGCCGCACATTGACGACTGACGGTTTTTTGGCAATTCCAAGGGATTTCCTTTCCGGTACCTTTTTATACACGTTTTCCGGTCAAGGACATCACTTTACGACTTTTTTGGGAGTTTTGGGGGAGGCACGAAGGGAAGGGATCAGTCTGAGAGGGTTTCCTGATGTCTGTATGTTTTTCGGGTGTAATGGAGCGTTTTTGTACACTCTCCGTTTGTACTCGAACCGGGGATCACACCCATGGAACCATACCCTGGCTTGGTTTTCATGGGCGCGACCACCATTGTGGCCCACGGGACGCGTGTCACCAGGTCAGTGGCCCACCGCGTTCCAATGGCGACGAAGTGGTTGGTTAAGTTATTGCTTGTTTAATTTTACGATCGTTTTATTGACGACGGCTACGAGTACAAGAGCCATCCCCTCTATTCTCCGTAAGCTCGTTTGTCGCTTACGTAACGGCGCTATTTTCTTCTACGAGACACTAACTTTCACCCCACGCCACCTCGGCCATCTTCATAAACAGACTCTGTCGTACGGGTTTATGGCTGGTGCTGCGTGAATGGCAGGCGCGGATGGGCGTGCGGTATTTTACGAGTAAAAGCGCTAAAACTTCGTCAACTGTTTTTTTTATTGGCTTCATAAAAATCAGCTGGAGTTTGGCAGACGGCTGGCAGACGAGAGACCAACTTGTCTGACGCGTTTTTATCGAGTGTTTTAAATGTGACCACCACCACCACCCTATTTCCTCCCGTATCATAAACTATTCCTGAACTTGGCTGGCGCGCGCTCGCTGCCTATCTTGATGACGTATTTTCATGCAAGCGCAGGATTTCCCTCTACCAGGCCACGCGCACACTGTTACACTGTAAATATCAGTGTCTTTTATATGCTATATGTTGTTTACACACTATTGCAAGCGAATCAATTGAAATTAAATTTAAGAAAATTCTGACGAATTAAAAAAAAAAATGTTGATGAAGCCTTTTTGTTGATGGCATATTAGACACATTTAGAATCTCGAAAAATTATTTGATGATTAACTCGAAAAATTAGTTCGTGCCTGATAAACTTATTTTATGATTAACTTAAAATTCGAACAATTAGCTCGTACCTGATAAGAGGTCTTTTGTTAAGTTGACAATGAAATGTAAATATACACGAAGTTCTAGATAAAATTAATCTACCACAAATGATTATAAACAAAGTTTCCTCTAAAGTTGAAATAGTTAAACGAAATGGTTACTAGCTGGTGATTGTTATAATCAGGATCAGCGCTTCTCCATCTAGCTTAAATTTTTCAAAATTAAATAAATAAGTTTCACATTTTTCTATTTTTTGGAACAATTGAAATTTGACAACGCGGATTTTCTGTCCAGATAACCTTTCCGGTCCTTTAGTATTATTCATAAATAATTATCACAGTCCAATGATCAACAACAATATATTCGTTGCGCGCAATTAATTTTTAATTTTTTTTTTTTTTTTTTAATTCACCGTAGCGCCTAGTGCACTACAGGAATACTGCACCCTCGTGTCTCTATGGAG
>JAUJYS010000217.1:0-27189 GCA_033995665.1 Melogona broelemanni | reverse complement strand
AGTTAGGACAACTCATCGACATCAAAGACAGGTTTTCTAATATTCGGTTGTGAAAGGGCATGCTTGCAATTGTTAATGTTTTATATTCGAGACGTTGAATTCTATGTAATATGTAATGGTCTTTTTACCATAAGTGTTTATGACTGAAACTGATGAATATAATTGCCTTTCTATCGGGCATTTAAGATAAATGAAAGTTTATTTGTTATTTATTTGACATTTATCTCGGCGTGCTCTCGCACTTTAGTTTTAACGTAAGATAATGTTCGAATCCTTCAAGTGCCTGCTACATATTAGTTAGGTAGCAGACTTGATAGTACCACTCTACGCAGATCCATTGGCCCATTATTACAAGACATAAACGATTCGAATAATGGCGTTAGGATTATAGATGTTAGCCAACGTCCGTTGAGTTGTTGGCTTCTGATTTGGCAGGCTCGGAACAAAGCAGTTGTCCCAGCAGTCCGTCTGAGTTCCCCAAGTCCGTGTCGCCTCACCCCGGCGCTGACTTCCTGCAGGTGAGCGAGCCGGCTTCCAAGGACAGCAGCCGGAGGAGCAGCCGCGAGCACAGTAAGTACGCAGGCAGGGTGATGGTACGGTGTCGGTCAAGATTGACATGGAGAGAAAAAAAAATACAAAATTTGAATCCTTTTTTCAAGCAAACAGATTTTTGTATTTTCATCGACAGTTGAATTTTTGTAAACGTCGTTGCTGTTTAGAAATGAAGTGTTGGATAACTGCAGTGTGATTTATTTCAATTCTCATTCGTTATTTTTTGGTATCTTTTTTTAAAAATCCGATGTTATCCTTTGTACATTTATATATATATATCTTATTCGATTTTTTTGCATGCACTTTTTATATGATACGTCTTATCATACGGGTTCGGTGAGCGTTTATGCAATGTTTTGCGGAATTGTTTGGTAATAATGAAATTGAAATTGAAAAGTAAATTTAGTACTAAAAATATTTCATAGTTTTATTTTGAACCGGTATTATTATTTCGTATTCAACAATCAACGAAGCGATTCGAAAAGGATATTTTAAGTTGACAATTTAAATATGCGATTTATTTTTCAACTGTGTAAGCTGAAATTTGCGCCAAGATGGGTGAAATGCGTCGAGAGATTTGGTTATCATGTTGAAAAATAGCCAAGACATGTGGCTTCGTTGTGAATATATTATATTTTTTAAATTATAAAACTTTTTGTGGTGGTTAAAAAAGGGATCTTGGAAATATAGAGAAAAATTTCAAACTAAATTATGCCACTTGTTTGGGTTTTTCGCACAATGAATAATCATTAAAAAATAAACAATAGAATTTCAGCGTTTGATTCAAAGCAAACGACTGTCGTGAGGCGATCCCCGGCCGGGGCTTTCGTTTATTGAACATCTGGTGAAAGTCTGGTGAAAATGTGCACCTCACATATTGTAGCAACACGAGGGGTACAGAATATTCTGTAGCGTTATTCACTCCCTTACAAAAATGCACTATTAAAATGTGTATGATATGATAAAAATACGATGTTCTATTATAATTTTATCATTTTAGTAAGAGCTGGGGTTATCATTTTAGTAAGAGCTGCGGTCATCATTTTAGTAAGAGCTGCGGTGATCGGAAATAAAAAAAATCCTTTGCTCCATTCGGTTCGATGTCTAACCGATTTTCCATGGTTTGTGTCCTCCAGTGCTGGACCGCTCTTTCAGTCCCGACGACAATGCCCCCGGCGGCGGAGGAGCCAGCGGCGGCGCCGGGGGTGCCACGGGTGGTGTCGGCCCCAGCGGAAGCCTGCTCCATCCCAACACGTCGGAGGCCGCCTCCGAAATGTTCCTGGATATTCTGAACGCCAAGCGCCAGTTGCTGCTGAGCAAGCTGACCAGCGTGTAGTCGGACGTGTCCGAGAGCGCCGTGCCCAGCTGTAACGCCAGCGACGCCGGCAGCATGATCACCAACCCGGCCTTTCAGCGCTCGCGCATCAGCCACCAGTCGTTCCGCTCCACCGTCTCGGACAGCGAGATCGAGGCCGGAAACGTAAGTAAAATTGCCGAGGCTTTCAGACTTATTTTCCAGGTCCCTGACTCCACACCACCTGAACTTCGTTTGCTCATAAGTTGTTATACTTTTGAGTACGACTGACAACAAGTGTAGCCTCTGGTTTTACGCACTATTTTTCATTAATAAACGGATGACTGACAATGATTAACTGACAAATGGAGAATTAAAATAACGCTCGTTTCGCATAACGAACAAAAATTAAAAACAGAATGCGCCACGGACATGCAACAACAACTTGATTGATCAACAACAAATTGAAACTCATCGGCTACTTTTTCATGAATAAACTTTAAAATATTGGACAGCGATTTACACATCTCAAATCATTCGCACCCAAGTATTTATATCTATGGAATACTTAGTATATTAATCATTACTGATAGTAACTGTTTCATGTGCACCATTGTGATATTCAGCTGTGTTTTGGCAAAGTAATAGGGCTTTCTAATTTGAATTTATAATTTGGAAAAATGACTTAAGAGTATTATAAGCAGACTTGAATTATAAAAATCACTCCACGAAGGTGGTATTTCAAGTAAATATAATTCCAATACATTGTATTATACTAAAAATTTAATAATCTAAAAAAACAAATTGAAGTTTGTTTGCAGGTTAATTACTTATACAATTATGCATGACTCGCAGCCTTAATGCTACTGTTACTTGCCGGCATGCTCTCCATTTTTACAATACATGTAATGTGTTATTTGTTTTTCTTTTTCACCTGCAGTTTCCTCGCGCTCAGAAGAGGACGCCCAGCGTGTGGAGCAGCAAGAGCAGCCTGAGCATGGGTTTCCGCTACCACGGCGGCAACATGATCAACACCTCCTCGACGCCCAGTCCGGACACGGGGCGAACCTACCTGTTCGAAGGGCTCATCGGTAAGCTAACCTCAAATTACCCAGTGCACGAGATACCGTACAATGGAGAGTCTCCTGGTATGTGTGTGATATTCATCTCGCTGTGTTATTCATTGCAGGCAAGGATCGATCGACACTATGGGACCAGATGCAGTTCTGGGAAGACGCCTTTTTGGACTCTGTTGCCCAAGAGAGGGATCTCATTGGAATGGACCAAGGACCCGGCGAAATGATGGAAAGGTAACATTGGACTGTTCATTAAGTGGCAAAATATTGGGTATTTGAGTCTGCATCCAGTACAAAGGTAGATTGATTTAGAACAGAGTGGTTAAGCCCAGATATAGTACATTTAAAAAAATGGTCGTCTTTACCACTTTACCACCATCTGATGTTTTTTTAATATATTTTATTGGGCCTTCTAACGTTTTCCGTTTCAATGATGCCCCCCAGGGGCAACATGATAATTTCAACCAACCTGTTTAGTTTTGCATTCGTGCATTCAATTCTGTTGCCAACAATTAAAAATGATTAGGTTCTAATTGGAAATAATACATCTACATTTTTCGGATATGCTAGGATTTTTAAACGCATAGCGTTCATAGGAGCCGTGTTCCGTAAAAAATAAAAGATGATAGCCCTTGACCAAGGATTGAGACGGGATTTTCGGTACTCAGTTCCGCCGTTATTTCCATTTCCCGAAGGTATAACTCGTTGACCGACATTGACAAGAAGCGTTTGGAGCATGAAGAGGATCGCCTGCTGTCCACGCTCCTCTACAACATGGTCGGCTTCATGGTGATGGTCAACGTGGGCAAGTTGGACATCAAGCGCAAGATCCGGCGGCTGCTGGGCAAGTCCCACATTGGCCTGGTTTACAGCGCGGAAGTCAACGAGCTGCTGGAGTCCATCAACAATCTGGTGGGTTGCCTGGTCAAATTTCCGCTTTGGTATTCAGCGTTTGACAAATGAGTGAAGAGCATCAATTCGTTCTAGCAAGCTTGTGATCATTCGTGGAAGATTTATGTATAACTCGCGTTTCCTTTCATAAACATTTTCAAATTGGAAAAGGAATATCGGCGAGTTATAAAATGTGTCTCTGTTTTGTTTATTTGTGAATCTAGCATGGAAATGACATTGATCTGAGGCCTCTCCCCAGCCGGCAAATGCACCGCCAGACGTTCACCGTCCACTCGGGAAGCGACTCTTCCGGGGACATGCTTTTCATGGAGGTGAGTTTCCCTTCAGTCCATACAGGATTCGAGGCAGAAATGCTGGTAATCCCAAGGTTAGGTGGTTCTGATGCTTAATTTTAAAAACAGTCTGTTATGAGACGTATATGGCCGAGAGGTAGCGTGCTCGCTTACCAACCAGCGGATCTGGGTTCGATTCCCAACGCAGCCGATTGTGGATTGGCTCGTGGTACTGCGCGGGGGAAGGCAATGGCAACCCATCTCTGTATTCTGCCAAGAGCAACCGCAGGTGTCGGGGGATCGAGGGATGGGGTTCGCAGACGACACCCTGCTGTTTAAACCAGTCCCAGGACTGACTAACCAACCAAAAAAAAATTTACGAGCTCGCTAGTATGTCGGTACCAATTATTTATATCAATCCGTAATGACTTTTCCAAAAAGGATTTATTGGGGTGGTGGTGGTGGTCATAATTTTTATTACCTGGGTTGCCTCACTTTCAGGTTCGCGACGACGGCATCATCCTGCGGAGTGTGAACGGCGCCATCGTGGAGCGTTGGTGGTACGAGCGCGTGGTGAACATGACGTTCAGCCCCAAGAGCAAAGTGCTCTGCCTCTGGCGGCGGAACGGCCTTCAAATGCAGCTGCACAAATACTATACTCGCAAGGTGAGTGATAAGGTACGTCACATCACACACTTTCATTCATCATTTCTCATCTTCCCTTGTCATTTTTTGGTAACAAATTTTCGTTTAGTGCGTCTTGCAGGATCACAGCTTTGTTGGGAGTCATGAGTGATTACATTCGTATAAGGGGCAGCATGCTGCAGTAGCTGTTTATTTTAAGGGGCAGCAGTTTCCTGATGGTGGTCGATTGGTTAGCCCGCAGTGGTTGCTATTTTATAAGGGGCAGCATGAAGTCCCGTCTAGCCCAGTCGGTATTGCGTTTGGCTGCGGTGCTGGCGGTCCCGGGTTCGATTCATCATTTCCGGCACATTCTCTCCTTAATTCGATCCTGGGGTAATGGTGAAAATGTGCTCCTAACGTATTGCCACAGCAACACGAGGGGTACAGAATGTGGCCAGTGTCCGACTTACACAGGCGTAAATGCATACACCTTTTTTAGGCTAACAACGTATTGGTCTCAAAGCACTAATTTTCCTAGTCTAGGCTTTGAACCTAGGTGGGGATTTTTAGCGTGTATCTGACAACGTACAGACACAGATATCCTATGGCTTTACTTTCATTCCGAAGAAAGGCATCATTTCGATGAGAATCCGCGGTATTTGTTTGTGCATAGAAGGCGAACACGCTTACCACTGTACCACGGCACCACTATTTTGTAATGGAAAACTTTCTTCCCGTTTTGTAAATCTGATAGGTATTGCTAGTTTATGACAACCAGAAGTTCTTCTCATGACGTAAAATTTATTTTAATTTTTGCGTTGTTCTTTTGAGAATCAATTTTGACATTTTCTGTGTTTTTCGCAGAGCAAAGATCTGTATTACTGCATCAAGGATGCCATAGGACGGGCAGCCGGGAGAGGCGACGGAGCGCTTTCTGGTGAGTTCAGTAGGGTGTTCTGTTCATTTATTTTGCATGGATAAAATAGTTGGAACGATTTATTTGCATGGATATTTTGACGTATCCAAGTTGCAGTATGCACTTGTATAATACCCCATTTCCATACCAAAGTTATCGCGATTTGGACTATCCACGTGGCAATACGATTCCACCACTGAGGTTGGCTTAATTTGCGATCCGTTTAGCCCAGTCGATAATGCAACATGCTGCTGTGCGGCGGTTCCGGGTTCCATTCCTGGCGCGGGATCTCGTTTACAGATTATATTTTGTAGTCTATTCCGGGGTACTGATGAAAACGTGCTCCTCACACGTTGCCTAAGCAACAAGGGGGTACATAATGTCCTGTAGTGATATTCACCGCAGTAAAGGAAGTTTCCCCTATTACAAAAAATATTTATATTTAGAAATAGAAATTCAGAATTAGTATGACTCGACTAATGCACTGCCTAGCTAGCAAGTTGCACCTAACTAATCGCCCAAAAAAAATCAATATATTGTGGTGCGCATAACAATAAAAAAAACAGTTATTAGAAACAAAAAAAAAATTAGAGTCTGTTTTCGAATGTGTATAATTTTTGGAGAATCAAGTAACTTTATTTTCTCCTAGCGCGGTAGCTGAAATTTGACAGAAAAATAAAACTCAGTATGCCGTTAATTTAAAAAGCGTTTGTTGGAATCTTAACCAACGACTGGTTGATGATGACGCAACACTGTAAGACCTCGTTTCCCAAACTGTGCTCTGCGGCCACTCATGGAAATAAAATAAATAATTAAACACCATTTACTTGTATTAAATGGGGTTACGCCATTAAAATTGGTAGCCTCTAAGGGGCTCCGCCATTAAAAGTGGTATCCTCTAAGGAGCTTCGCCATTAAAGGCTCCTGACTAACTGATTATTTTAGACTCATTTTAGGCCCTGACTGACTTACATAGTTGAGGCCAGCAGCCGTAAAGCGCTGTTTTTCTCATTATCAGCTTGAAATAATAAATAAAAAAATTGGTAGCCTCTGTCATTGAACTTTGTTCAAAAAAGGGCGCCGCGAGCCAAAAGGTTTGGGAAACACTGATGTAAAAATTCCCTCACAACCCTTATGGTCCCAAGAAACAAGAGCACTTAACGAAACGGTCCTTTTATGTTTGTGCGTTCGTGTGGCATTGATCAGTGCATGGTAGTATTTGGTGTCCAATATTTGTCTACGGGATAGTGGCTGTCATTGTTTTTCAGGGGCAGAACTGGGAGGGGAGTTCCCTGTTCACGACATGCGGAGCGGCGAGGGCGGCCTGCTGCAAGTCTGCATGGAGGGCGTCGGTCTCCTGTTCGCCAACAGCAAGGTAGGAACATTCATTTGGCCAATTTTTCGAGTCTCTCTCGTTCTAGTCAGTGTTTACGCCTGTGCCGAAGCTTCCCCACCAAAGCATCACTTCGATGTCTATGTGCGCTCTATATATGATCCCACCTACCCAACCCCCTTTCCCCCCTCTATCATACGACCGTTTCCTGAAATCTGTCATAGAATTAATACTCAGTATGCCGCGGAATTGAAAGGCTAAGGCAGGGATCAACTGTCTATTTTCTACTACCAAATTCTTGGTTTGATGACGACGTAGCACTGTAGAGAATGTCCCTCACAACCTTCCATATTATTAACAAATAATCATAATTACCGAATCTGTAGATGGTATCGGTTTCACTGAACCCACTTCCGATCATCTGCCATCTTTTGGTGTTAATTAAAAAGCAGAGGTTGGAATTGCCTATTTTCTCCTACCAAATTATTGGTTAGATGACGAAGTAGCACTGTAGAAGAATTCCCCCATAACCCTTCTTTTAAATAACTAATAATTATTAGTATTACCGCCACGGTAGATGGTGTCTGTTTCACGGAACGCCACTTCCGATCATCAGCCATCTTTTGTCGTTAATTATAAATTTGTAAGCATTGATTCAACGCGTTTATTGATCCCGTAGTCTGGTGAATTTGTAATTGGTCCGCTTTTGGTCGAATTTCATAAGGTTCACAAAGTCAATTGACTTTGTGAACCTTAGACACCTTAGAGACCATAGTTTATTGACCCTAGGTCAATAAACCGTCCTTTCCTGTTGGTCTAGCGGATGGGGCGTTCTGCCCGCGGATTAAAGGGTTGTGGGTTCAAACTCGAATCGTTTCACTCTTCGGACGTTGAATGGTGGCCTTGAGGTTGAGTCGCTTTTAGGCCCCCTGCCAAAAAAATGTTAAAAATATAAGCCAATAAACTATATTGAAAACTGTTTGAAAGTTAATGTTAAAAATGTTTATAGTTGCAATAATTATATTTTTCTGAGACTGTTCTGGAATGTGTAATTATCGTCATCATTAAGTTATTTTTCCCCCAGCAAAAAAAAAATACTTGTTTCGTTAAAAATAAACGAAAGACAGCACAAAAG
Organism: Melogona broelemanni; assembly: GCA_033995665.1. Taxonomy (NCBI): domain Eukaryota; kingdom Metazoa; phylum Arthropoda; class Diplopoda; order Chordeumatida; family Chordeumatidae; genus Melogona; species Melogona broelemanni. The sequence goes on along the minus strand of JAUJYS010000217.1, from coordinate 19,075 downwards.
GTCCTGCCGAATAAAATAGCTAACATACAGCATTTCGACAATTTTGGACGCCTGTAGCCGATAGTTCGACTATCTGTAGTGTGTCATTTGGAAACTTTTAATATTTTAAATTGATCGCCTCTTTCCCAGTAGCACTTACTGGATCTTCGTGAGTTGTACAAATTTAAACTGTACAAAAATAATAATATTTCTGTCACCATAATTAAAAAGGAATGTGCAGTGTTCATGTATACTGTATACTCTGACGAAGCACATACAAAAAAGGATTTTATTTAACTGTTACAATTTCACGTAGGTGAACAAAAGACGAAATAAATTGTGAAGTTTGTAAAATGTTTGATCTGACGCATAACCCTTCACAGCATTGCATTTTGAGTTTTTGTGACAAAACATTTCTAGAATTCATATTTATGTCAAACATTAATAAATTAAAAAAAAAACATTAAATCAAAAATAAAATTATTTAGGGTGAAAATTGGAATTTTTTAATGTAAACTATTCAAACGGTCTCTGCCGTAAAGGGTTAACGTTTCAAACAAGTTGGTCAGTGAATCCTGTGATCGTTTAAAAGAGTTGTAGGCCTTCGCAGAGCCTTAATCATGAGGATAAAATAATTTTGATGTTTTTTAATTATCTCCCCCTGCTTCCTTGTATGGTGATATGTATACGTCAATTTGTACGTATTTGAATGTTTGTATATGTATGGCAGGACCTTCTCAAAAACTTCTCTGCTTGCTATTGAAATTATTGGTATTTTTCCATATATATATATATATATAATTATTTTTCCACATATATATATAAAAACATATTTACGTATTTTAAGACTCATTTTTCATATAACTAACAATATCTATTTTTGGGCAGCGCAATTTCAACCAACACTGTATATATACCATAGCTATTTTTAATTGTAGCCATTTTCAATCGCCTAACATTATATCTGAATTCTCGATTTTAGTAACCAAATATTCAGTATATATATTTGCGTCAACATTTGTTATGCCATTTTTTGTGTTGGACGTGCCACCTAGGGCACGTTTTTTATAGGCTGCGGGCTGCAACATCAATTGACTACTTTTTTGGTATGTTTGTGGTGATCGTCTTTTTTTTTCTTCATTCCATTTCGGCCTAGTTACTATTACTATTATTAATATCGTGTTTATTATTTATTTATTTCATTTCTTTCTCCATATCTCTATATATGCGCATGACTTTTTTTAACCCCCCCACCATATATATCTTATAAACGGTAACTAAAAACGATCATAATATATCGCTGACAATTTTTGTACTAATTTGATCGAATCCCTAATTGCCTCTTCATTTTCTTTGTTGTCAATCTTTATTATTATAATTATATTTATTATTATTATATGATTATTCTTATTACCCCCTTTCCTCCACACCTGTATACAATCCTAAACCTTTTTTCCCCCTCCCCTCTCGACTATTTTTTTTTGTGTAGAACGGTATTTTTTCTCATATAAATTTGAAGCGTAACTTATATTTTTTTGCCAATAGCACAAATTAGTTCCATGGCACGCTAGATGTAGAATTGAAAGAAATTTGGAGTTGGACATGTACGAATATGTCCAAACATGATCAAACATGTACAACAAATTTTCTTAATAACTCGTCATTTTTGTCACCAAACTATTTCAACGCACATGACATGTAGTTGAGTATTATACATTCAGCTGTAACAGATACACACTACTGTTTCCAGTTTTAAATCAATTAAAAGTTAAAATTTCAAATTTCGAAGCACTCTCTCGAATCTGGCGTGCCATTGGAGCGACTGTCTGGGTTCCGACTTTGAAAAGAAAAAGAAAACGAGACACTTTGGTTCTCTGTGGCCGGCTCAATATCGACATTGTCTGGACGGAAGGCTGGGACGCATAAAATGACGTCACATCCGGCGCCAATGTCGACGACCGCCATATTACCGTCTTTCCTCTTCGAGGGCCACACATATACAGTATATATTTTTTTTTCTTCATTTTTTTTTGAGATATATAAAACAAAACTAGCATTTGCAAGCTGAAGGAACTTTTGAGATGGTCCTCACTTCTTTTTAGGCAAGTCTGGCAGCTCGCCTAATCTCCTATTTTGACATGCTGCCACACATATTTCCCCGTTATTATGATTATCACCACTATTTATTCTTCTTATTATTATTACTACCATTATTTATGTTATTATTATGATTTAGGTGTCATACTGGTTTGTTAACCAAATATCGTTCTGGGCTCTATAATGGTGATGATAACTGTTAATGGTGGTGTGTGCTTATTATAATAATAATACTGTTGAAGAGTTGACTATGTGGTATTGTTGACGTTTTACTCTGCCTACGATTTCCACGCGATTATTGTGTTTATCCGCGTTCCTCTCATTGGATCCCACGCCGAAGTGGCCTCGCTGTGACGTCACGGGGTGGTGTCGACGGCGTCCCGACATCGTACCGGAAAATAAAAGCCTGTTTTTTCTTTTTTTCTTTCTCTTTCTCTCTTCAACCCCGGTGTCCCATGTTTCTCCCCCCACCACCACTACCACCATATCTCCCTCCGCCATCCTATGTTCATGCCTGTACGAATTTCATCTTGCTCGGCAGGATTTTGAGGTACATCAACTTGTTTTTATTAATAATCAATTTTACTTCAAATTTAGGGGCGGGGTTGGTTGGACTTTGAAAAAAAAATGAGGCTTCCGTTTTTTGTTTTTTTTTGGATAGTGGATCAGTAGGTTTTTTTTTTTTTTGGTTAGAGAGAGAGGTCTGTGTGCTTCGTGTTAAGTAGTTCTTTTGTAGAGTGGTTTGCAGTCTTAGATTCGTTTTGCACTGGCACATAAATCCTTTATGGGAGAACGCCTGGTTTGTGCTTTGTAGTTCTGAAAGCTGATTTGCAAAAAAAAAATGTCATAAACGTCGAGATGGCCATCTGGGTATCATTTAACCGCCGTCTCCAAATTATTTTCCTTGTTCACCAATGAATTAAAATACACTTTTTTATTTAACCTTTCTGTACCTGGTACGCCGGCTACAAAAATTCTAATTACGAATGCTGTGCCATCCAAAACCAAATTAGGTACTGTTAAACTCTCCAATTTTTGTCGTTTCGATGAATTTTCTTGTAAATCTGCTCCAGAACACTGCCCAAAAAATATATTCGTCCCAGATATGTGAATGACAAGTAGAGAGATCTGTAACAGCCTCGGAGAACCACGGAACTTAAGAGTTTGATGTTCGTGTGTTATTCTCGGCGGAGGACATTTTTTTGAGTTACCTATAGTTAATGTCCTCTCTAGTTTGTCCCCCTATTTGTGTCACTGTGACGCTGTGTAGTTTTAGCAGTAGTCGCCCGATCTTTGACCCCCTTTGCTATATCCCCCTATTCTCTCTGGTAGAATAAAACCCCGCATGGTGTTTATATATATATCTATTACTATATAGTCCTTAATATTGTCACTCGAATCATCATGTATTACATATATATAAATATATTGTACTATATATATATATTACTCTTCTGCTTGACCATCTCCAAAGTTTCGCACATGCTGTCATTATTATTATATTTGCTAGCCACTATTTTATACTTTTTTGGTTTTTGGATTTCTATTATTATTTTAATTCCCGTCCTCATCCACTGACCTGTAACTTCTCCCCATCCTACCTACCCGATTCTCCCCACCACGACCTTTAACCTCCAACCCCAGTAGTGAATTCGGTTAACGTTTGTATTAAACGGACGTCTAGAAGAAAGTGTTTTCTCACGCCAAAAAAAAATATAAAAAGTAGAATCATTTACGCATCATCCATCTAGTGTCACCAAAAACGTCACACTGTGCAGTCGCTGAAGGTGTTGTGTGTAGATAGTTATTTTTATTATTTTTAATTTTTTTCGTCTTTCGTCTGCATGCTTCGGCATGCGATATCGGCATGTGGCATCAGTGGAGAGGCTTTTTTCTATTTGTAGCTTTTTTGTGCATGACGTGGCGTTATTTTATTTTATTTTTTTCGAAGTGGTGGGAACGTGTGAATAATATGTGATATTGCAACGCCATTTAGTGAATTTCGTGATTTCACTTCCAGATTAGTTTCCAGATTAACGAATTTAACCATTATTTCTTTCTATAAAACAATGACATGTATTTGTCAAACCAAAAGCTTTGGAACAGTCTATCTTTCAATCTAGCATTGGAATAGATTTTTCTACTTCATTTATAACTTCAAATATTTAACTGACATAAATTCAAGAGACCGTGCAATCCAGAATCTCTGTACAGTTGTTTATCAAAATATCGAACAGCTTCATTCGAAATTAGTTAACCAATAAACTTTTTTTTGCCATAAGAATGTATGTTTCAAAGGAAGCAGGAATCACAAATGCAAAATTTGATTTTTTATAAATTCGCGAGTTTTCAAATAGTATCGATTGATCGATTTCAATTAGTTGGAGTATGGTGAGCTCTTAAGTGAGATAAGAACTCATATCCGCCGAAATCCTATATTTTTAATCCTTTTCAAAATGTAGCAAACTCGTGCGGACAGAATTCTTTAATGTTCTTTCGTGTTTTACTGAACCCAAAATTATTGTTGCAGCCAACTCCATGATACCTACTTCCAATCAAACGTATTACCCTAAGTAGCTCTAATTTTTTCGCCAAAATTATTGTTCGTTAGTTTACAGTCGAAACTAACAAATGCCAGTTTTTAGTGCAACAAACATTTGTTTTGGTCTGGCCGATCTCGATAGCCGATACCAAATGACAGGCCGAAATGTATTATTACCTTCATGCACAGAGTATAAAAAAATCTCCGGGTAAAGTGACAGCTATCCTGTCACCTGTACAGCTGCGCTACATTAACAGTGTTTGAGTTGTGACCCCCCACAAAGTATAGAATACCTGACTCACCATGTGCATGCACAATTGTTACCACGTATGGGTTGAAATACCGAGTGCATTTTTGTAGATTTCTGCACCGCATTGTGTTACCCGTGCCTGGAGCACCGTATCCTGATCATGTTGATTCGAAAACCGAGAATTGATTTTGCATTTTGTTTTCTGTTTATGTTATTTTATTATTCGATTGATTATGCCTGCCAGTTGATTGGTAATGACAGCATGAAGTTGATCTCGCTAATCTCTAGTGTGTCGAATTTCGTTGTATCGCAACAGCAAAGTAGTTCGCCAGTCCAGTTTAGTTTTAGGAGGTTGTTCCTATGTCGATGTGTTTCGTGGAAAAGGAGTATGCTAATGTGGTGTAAATTGGGGAATTTGGAAATAGAGAAACCAGTGTTGGGTAGGAACGGAATGAAAAAGTTTCGTGTCTTGGAACTGGTTCCTTTTTTCATTAACTTAGGAACGCCTAGGTTCCCTTCCATTTTTGAGGAAGTGGAACAGGAACTGGTTCCTTTTTTCTAAGTTTCTCGTTTGCCATAACCTTCCTTTTTATACGAGTACAATATTTCGAAGTGTGGCGTTAGCGGAACAATTTTGCATCATCAAACAAAAATTGCTAAAGATTTTGAGTTTGTTGAAAGCTTTTGGTTTGTGTCCGCAAATTAATCTACATTTGTCTTATAGATTAGTTCCTGCAAATGTTTTTAATATTTTTTTAATTAAGGAACGGAAAAGTTCCAGGTTCCTTTTGAAAAGACAATTAGGAACGCCCTGGTTCCTTTTAGTTTTTGAGAAATTGTTAGGAGAACTGGTTCCTTTTCAAAAGAAATGAACCCAACACTGAGAGAAACCCGTATCTTCCTATATTGTTTATATGTCGAATAGTTTAATTAATTTTCTGTATAACGCCACCTGCGTTGGATATTCGAACTTTTTAATTTTTTTAATGGAAAACGTTGTTTTTGCCATGCAGATTCATGCACTGTATCCAGGCGATCGTGCGTTTAGCCAACAGTGTATGAATCTCTATAGAAAACAATTATTTTTGTGCTACTATCTTGTCATACTCATCTTTACGAAACACGTCGACTATAGGTTTAAACGTGTGTTACGCCACAAAGTTCACATAGGAAAATCTGAAAGATTCTTCAGATGCATCCTCACATTAACTAGTATTTAGTGCCGATATAGAGAGGATTTTGATCACTATTGAGCCTATAAACTATAACGCCGATGTCTCACCAAATCGTTGCATTCGAATATTTGAAACAGTGGACCGCTAAACCTATTTGTTGATTCTTCAAAGAAAATTGGAAGAATAAAATTACTTTGAACTTTCAGCCAACGAAAAGGTTTAGTGAAAGAATTTCACCGTTCCAAATTGCGGACATGTTTCAGTCGGGATATCATTTTGTGAACACTGAATGAAATGTTTGAATTTAATCCGGGAAATTGTTCACTCTGCCAATAGTTTTGAATGGTTACGCAATGAAAGCAAAATAGTCCGTGAATTTAGTGCATAAATTTTGCGAGAAACTATCGATTTTTAAAAAATTGGATTAGCTTAGTTTTTATTGAATAGTTTTTTTAATTAAAGTTTAATTTGTATTTAAATTTTAGTTTGTTTTTATTGTGTAGCATCGACTATGGGCAGCGGAACAACGGTGTGAAGCATCATGGTGGTGTCCGAGAATAACAATTTTTTAAATTTCGAATTCTAGTTTTTCGTCCGGCTAGATCACATTCGCAGATGCTTCACTCAGAAAGGCGGAATCTTTGTGCTGGAAGAATACAGTAAGTGGTTATTGATCTGTCCGTTTCGTGTCTTATGTTTTTGCCTTACGATGTCACTCTCATAATTTGATTATTCGCGCTTTTATTTTTAGACCCAAAAACGAAACACGTCATTCTGAGGCGGTACAAATCTAGTCTGGTGAGTAGAACTGATTAGTTATTCATTCAATTTCAGTGTTGGGTACCGTTCTTTTTTCAAAAGGAACACGCTCCCGATCCTCGTTACATCCTACGTCGTTGGACGCTCCTAAAGAAAGGAACAAGGATGTTCCAACGTTCCTTTCTAAAAATAGGAATGGTCACGTTCCAATGTTTTTTTTTTTTTTTTTTTTCTAGCCGGAAGAGGTACAAATTCCTTGGAACGAGACGTTCCTTTGCCGTTCCAACCCAATACTGTTCATTTATTTTTATTTTTCAAAAACTAAATTTTCAGGATCCAAGTAAATTCCTTTGTTGGTTTTTCTTCTGAAATGTAACGTAGGTTCGATAAAATCAGGAAAAAATTCTAGCCGGGAAAAGGTACAAATTCCTTGGAATGAGACGTTCCTTTGCCGTTCCATCCCAATACTTTTCATTTATTTTTATTTTTCAAACACTTTCAAATATTTTTCAAAAAATAAATTTTCAGGATCCAATCCAAAAAATTCAGGATCCAAGTAAATTCCTTCGTTCGTTTTTCTTCTGAAATGTAACGTAGGATCGATAAAATCAGAAAACTGAAATGTCATAATCTCTTTGTTCATCATTACAGGCCGATCAAATTTGCTATGCAGTGCTGTGCGTGTTTTCGTACGTGGCTGCCGGTATGGAAAAACGCAAGCTGGAGGGCAAGCTGGAGGCGCAGAAACTCAAAGAGGGTACCGCGCCGGCGAAGAAGTGAGAACGCACCAGAGTTCAATTTCATCCTCGTCATTCAACTGAGTGACGTCACTGGAATCGTAACTGGGGGGCTGATGGAAGAAGAATCTTCAGGTGATTGGGGGCGAGACTAGTTACTTTGCAGCAGGTTACATTACCTTTAGCCCTGCACGCTATTGTGGCTTTGAGGACTCTACGAAAACGACTGATATGCTTAGATAAAGCTGGAGGTACAAGTACCCGGCTTCGCCCGGGATCATAAAATTTGAAAGTGTTATTTCCCTAATCCAAATCCAATCTTCTCATCTAGGTGTTATGAATAATGTTCCGAAACCCTAGAATAAATTCATAAAAGATAACGGTCGTGATTCGTGCGGTCCTTGTCGCCCTGGCTGCGCGTGTGGGGTAACCAAGCCAGGTTGCTCGCTAATACCTATAGGGAACAAGTCCATTCGCCGTGTAAAGGGTCATAATGTACTAGTCAAGGGACCTATTCACTGAGGTGAAAGATAGGCGATCCGAACGGTGGTCGTTCGCACTTTTATATTGGCTTTCACGTAAATTTTGCCATATTGGTGCACTCTGATCGTGCTAAGTCACGTCTAAATCACGAATCCCTATGTCAAAAACGACACAATACCTGTTAAGGTGCTAACAGCTACCGAAATGATTGCTCTCCGTTCCAATTCGAAATGGTCGTTGGTTTCGCGTGCAATTGAAGCACTAGACCCCACCGACAGTAGAAATTTGATCAATGTGCACGATCAGGCTGGCATAAAAAATATTTGCTCCATTTTTGTTGTTTTCGACGTCGTGGAAAGAACAGTCTACATTTATTTTTGTTTTATTTATTTGCTTTTGAAGTTTGGATGAAATTTTCAACCCAATCCTGTGGAGAACGCTTTCAATTTTTGCAACCTGGGGCATTAATAACCGACAGTTTATATTTATGAAAAGAATAAATTAATTCCATATTTTAAGTCACTAATAATTTTAGAGACACGTTCTTACATACATAATAGTGGTATTTCCATACTAATATGGGGCGTTTATTTCCCCCATATTTTTGTTTGAATGTACAAGACCAAAAAAAAACTCTTTAAAATCGAAAGAGCCCATTTTCATATCACTTCAAAAAGACGTCATTCTTCACGTCGAAAATAAACTTGAGTGGTGTCAATATTTGCGATTCCAGAATTTGCAGTGACGTACACAACATACAATCGTACATGTACATGCAGGCTTTTCAAATTCCATCGAATGGGCAAGGATATGCTAGAAAGGAACTTCGCGACGATTCACTTGAGCGTTCTCGAATATATCTCACGTGGGCTCTGTACGAAGCAGTTCGTTTTTATTTTTTTAACGATGTACATGTTGTATAATTATAATTGATGATTTGTCGGAGGGCCGGACAAGTAGGTCCCCAATAATCGACAACCGAATTCGGTGGTGCATGCGGAGGCACCACATGTATAGTCACGTGCATAATCGATATAAATATCGATCTCTAATCGATAAATAGTGGCCGGTTCGAGTACGAACCAGAGATACACTTTGCGTGATAATACAGTATATCTAGTCTCCCTCCATCCAACACAATGGTATATATAAATACATACAGGAAAAAAAATATATATAGTGAGGGCTTTTTTTTGTAAATGTCAGTGCATGGCTATACAGTATAAATATATAATGTATGTAACTATCTCATCACCAAAGAAGTTTTTAAATCTTAGGTCATCGGATATATGAAAACTGTAGGGGAGAAGAAAAATATTGTGTATAGTTTGTTAGCAGGTTAACATCCCTCCTTGTTTTAGACTCGGTGGATCGATCGTCCTTAGAATTTTGCAATATTGAATTATATATACAGTATATATATTTGTTAGTACATGAGACACAATTTTTTAGCGTAGCCTTTTTGATAGGGCCGTTTTTTGCCTTTTGTGATTTATTTGACTTTGGTTCGGTATAAATATAGTGGATACTCTTCCCGATCGATTTTCGGGGAGAAATGGGTCGGCGAAAAACGAACGTCTAGAAATTAATCGTGCACGGGGTGAGAAAAGTATACACAAAATAGAAATACTCGTGTCTAGAACCTTCAACATATTCCGTAACTCGCAAAATGGCGGATACAAAAAAATAAAATCTTGAGCGCGCGGTGCGCTTGACCAAAAATTATATTTCCCTCAAAATAATTAATTTTCTTCTTGTTGGATGGGAACTTTGCATATCAGTATCGGTTCGCTTCCATAATTTTTTTTTTTCGTAATATTGAGGAATTGTCTAAAATTATTATCGAAAAATAATGAAAGGAAAAACAATGCAAAAGGGATTAGTATTTCGATGAAATTATTTGAAGTATTCTTTCTGCACCAAAAGTGCACGTAATATTGTACAATATTCTGTGGGGTCGGATACATAACTAGAAGATTGCTTTAAGTAAGAAAATTATAATGTCGGCCCCCGTGGCTCAGTGGATATGGTCACAGTCTACTAAACGGGTAGCCCCGGGTTCGATTCCCGGCGCAGGCTTTCGTTTATTCGACCCTGTGGCACTGGGATGTGCCCCTCACACATTGCCACAGCGACACGAGGGGTACAATAACCTCCTGTAGTGATCACTACAGTGATCCGGAATAAAAAAAAAATAATGGAAGACGTAGGGAATAATTTCAAGTAACTAAACGGTTAGTCAATGCAAAAATAAGGTATAAATATAGGATATTTGTGGCAAAGATTAAAAAAATGGTAGTTTAGCTATCAAATGAAATAAATTGCCAACAAACTAAATTCATTTATATGTATTAAACAGATGATACTAAGTGATCCACTATAATGCATACAGGCAAACGCTTGTCTTTCATGAGCAATATAAGACCTTCAATTAGAAATTTTATTTTGTGCATTCTATTGGACGATGTCTTTTATCAAACAGTTGTGCGCGTTTTGGGTGGTCATAAATAATGCTTTGCATTGTATTTATTTAAAAATTATTTATAGGGTACTCGATCCCCTTCCCTAATTCTAGGTTTACGTTTGCAAGGTGACATTTGCGAACGTCAACGAGGCATAAGTTGAAAATGTGTTGTGTGCCTTGGGCCTGATGGCTTTGGCACTGTAGAAGCTTCACCTCATAATTACGTGTAATGTCTTCGGTTTTAAATTTTGCTGACATTTTTGCATCTGATAGTTGATGACTCGACCATTACCATATACAACAAATGTACTAAATCTTTGTTTTTTTAACGGGTCTGCGAACTGTATTGATTTTAGCTGTCCTTTTCACAACCTTTTATTTAACTTGGCATGAACCTTGATTGTCTGTCTGTATGTCTGTTTCAACATCTTTGAGGTTCTTTTTAACTAACTTTCATACGTCTTGGAGAGCTGAAATTTTGCGTGCAGCTCAGGCTCATGGAACACTTAAATCTGTCAAGTTTTAGCAAAATTAAATAAAATTTGAATCAAATTTGAATAAATTTTAAAAAGAAAATTCATGCTCATGTCGATGTATAAATAAAAGGTTGTATTCGAAATTGTGTGAGGTGGTGTTATGAACAAAAAAATCTGAACGGTCATGTGATCACGTGATTTGCTGATCCCCTCTTGGAGGATGAAAAAATAATTCCCAATTCAAATAGTTGGTGGATAACTAAACTCGAACATTCTATTTGGGCGACATATTGTACAATATATTCGTTTGAATCTGTAAAATTATTTTGCAGAGTATGCAATAATACTTCAGTGTTACTTTTTTTTTCCCCCTCCGAGATAACATTTGTTACCACGTGTGCACCTCGTTGAAAACTTTTAGCATTCACAGAGTGGGAGGTAATTATCAATACGTGTTAAAGATTAATTAAAAAAGAGATTAAAAGTGAGAAACTGGTTTTCTGTATATATATTTGTAACGCATGTAGGTGAATCGTTTCAATGTTGCGCAGGATTTGCCAATATTTCAATTTCTTTAATAATTGCAAGAGAGTCTTACTCGCTGAACAAACGTTGGAATTTAGTAAAACTTCTAAACCCGATAGAAATATTCTAGTTCAGTATGCGAATAGTTAGTTTTTTAATGAGCTCATCATATTTTCGGTAATGATTATAAAAATACGTCAATTCGAAGAAAGCATAACGCGGCAGTAAGATTTAGTTTAAATTGACCATCGCCACAAAACGTTGAAAACAAAATTTTCTGGTAAGCTCAATAAGCAAACATCTGTATCGCGACAGATTATTTCAGTATTTCAATGGATCTTTGAATTGTGTCAACCAACTTCAGCATATACTTTTAAAATATTATTTTATTGAGACTCTATCGAAACAACATGCGAAACACAAAATAAAATGAGCGGTCCAGTTGGTCAAGGCAACCATCGATCACCCAGCATTTGATAATCACCAGGTGGCCAAACCTTAATTGTAACAAACCAACAAAAAAAAATCAGTTAAATATTAAGCTACCTGGCTTATTATGCTGGCTGGCTATTAAGCTAACAGTTTGAAAGACTGTCGTCGTAATAGGGCAGGTTTTACTTTAGAATTTAATCGCATATTTCTTATGAAATTTTAGTAACATTTGATTATAAAGAGGTTCAGAAATTCGCCACTAGTCTTTTTTTAATCCCGACTCGTCTTTAAAAAATACATTTTTAGCAATCGAGTTTTAATTACTTGACGTAAACCCATTCTGTAATTACCTTGCAAATCGCCCGTCCTCTAACCAGGGCTTGCGGCACAGGGCCATAGGTAAAACTATCCATCGAGTTGTTGGAATTGTCGCCGGCCAGCCACACGTGACCTTTCGGAACCTGTACAAATCAATTATCATTGAAATTCTAATTTTAATTACGTTGGATTTAATTTATAATTTTTTTAAATTGAAATGAATGACTGAACGAAGTCTGAAAGTAACGCTTCGGTACAATAATAAGCTCTTACCACTGTTTTGCCATCAACTTTGTCTCCTGGTAGGCCAACCACCCTCTTGCAAATAAACTGGCGTGGATTCACCGGCGACCGCGAAATTATGACGTCGCCTCTGTGAGTTCGAAAAAATGAGATCAATATTTTAGATATCCACAATTAGTGTTTAGAGTCAACACATCTTAATTATTTAATTTTTTTCAGACATCATAATTTCAGATATTATAAATCGTGGTGCTATGCTCTGTCGGAGGGGCATATTTTCACTATAAACCATGAGATCAAATAAACGAGAGCCTGCACCGGGAATCGTAGCCGGCACCGTCGCACCAGAAGACTTGCCGACATTTTGTACTTACACTAATTTATTTTTGAAATACTCAACATTAATTGTAACACTATTACGGCGCAATTTCATGCTAGAAACGTGCCTTTTGTATCTCTGCAATGTTGGAGTGATATGCTCGGTTAGAATGACGTCACCCGAGAAAATGGTGGGTTCCATGGATATGCCGGAACACTGAACAAAAGACGAGTTAAAAAAATTAACAATGATTATAATGACAATATTTATTAATGTGACATTCGAATCGACACGATTGGAGATAATGATTAATGCTGAGCTTGATTTATAAATTATTTTAAAGAACTTTCGTTATTTAAAATAACGAATTACCTAAATTAGTAAATTGAAAGAAATTGAAAAAATTCTTTAAAATTTTAAGTTTTGCCGTCTTTGAATTTAAATTCAAATATGCCGCCAATGAGATTTTTTTAAATCCAAAAATGGCATTCAATTTTGAGGTCCACCACGAGGGGCGCGACAAGCAGTCATTGCAGCAGTATATATCTTTGAATAGGAATAAATCCATTCAACAGTCCATACTTTTGGACTTCTACATTTGCTGTCCAAAATTTGGTTTTGCCCACATCGGCATCACCAATGACAAAAATCAAAATAGTTATTGTGTATGTCACGGATCTCAACACGAGCAAAAAAAACTTTTCGCCACATTCGGATTTTGGCCACATAAACCTTTCCTGAATTTGATCCTGTCTGAAGGCAACTACTTGTAGCGCCACCGTACGACAACATCGTTAAGCACGAACATAAGTCTTGATCGAATATGGACATCCTCGTACACTTCGGAAAGTCCGAAAAGAATAACTTTTTTGTAGCTGTGACTGTACTCACCAAGACGAAGTCTCCGACGAATTCGAGGACACAGTGGGCAACGCAGCCGTACTGAATTGCCGTTCCCAGAATGCGCAGACCCCTACGGAAACCACCGGCCATCGCAGCGGACAAGCTGGGGGTCGGCAAAAAGTAAACCTGTCACAAAGTCACTACATCGTTATATTTGCTCTTGTAATTTTTTTTTGATTCTGTGATCATGTATCCAGAATCTAAACTAAAATCTTGGAGATAATTTTCTTTGAACTACTCGGAAAAATCGGTTCCAGTCCGTAACCGTAGCGTTTACAAAGCACATTCGTGCAGTTCGCATTAAATTGGAAGATTCAGATCGAATTAGAGTAGGTCAAGCTAATGTCGTGCGCTTTAATTCGTTGATATGCCTGAAATTTGGTATAAAAATAACGCGACCAGCTTCTATTCGGATTATTTCCTTTTGTGTTAACAATATGTTTCTTGACTGCGAACACTTTTGTCTTCGTATACTAGAGTGCGGATAGAGTCATATGTAATAATTTGACGCTAGGTGTAGCTGAAAACCTAACCGCAGCGTGGCTTCTAGATCTTTAAATATTATTGATATATTTGGAATGTGCGGTATGAAAAATCGCCGGTCGGTACGAGTCAGTGTCAAATAAGTCTGCTGTTTTTTCTTTGTTTTTTAAAAAACTACTGCTTTAAATCGCAATTGGGTGAGTACTTTTGTAGTTTATATGTTCCGTGAATATCCGAGCTAAAGTTTGACTACTTATGAACCCCATTCTGGTGGCCGTTGTCTTTGTAAAACGAGACAATTCTGAACATTCAGAAGTTGTATCGACCGTGTTTATGTTTTCGAAGCCATTCAAAATGAGGAGGCGTCCAACTTGTCTGATCCGCCCTGCATTTGTTCTAAGGCACGGTTTGTTAAATATTAAACGCGTCCAAGTTTCGAAGGACTTTGTGCTACATGGCAACGGGGGCGGAAGCTATGGTAAATCGAAATCCCAGAGAAGCCCGGGTTTGGTTGCGCCTCTATCCCCACCCCCCATAATATAACTCCCAAAAACAGATAAGTTGCGGGCGGGTCGTTGCTCCCCGTAAAAGTTTGTTGCTTCAAAAAAAAAAAAGAGCGTATGGTTTATTGAACGTCTGACTTGCCTATGCCATGTGGCCAACCCCTATTGGCCAAGATCTTCTGATATAAGTAATGCCCTATGTTGGGGCGATTAGAACTTTCTTGAAGTTCGCCTGCGTTTGAACTGTGGCATTGCGTAAGTACCAATTTTAGGGGAACGTTTTTCGCATTTTAATTTCGAGTCGGTCAGCTGAGTTCTTTTAAAGAAAAAGCCATTCTAATCAATTGGAAAGGGTCTACGAAGTCGTATAAAATTTAAGTTTAAAAAAAGCCTATCTTAATCAATTCGAAATGGTCAGTCGCCAAATACATATATAAATTATGTTTTAAAAAGCGGGCAAGCTAATTTCTAAAAAATTTACATCTGTCAAATTAACTAGAAGTGTAGATTTATCTTTTAAAAGAAAATGAAATATCCATGAATGTTTCATTTCTTGTCCGGTAAATTTTTATATCACTTTCTAAGTTGATCAAAACTCCTAAAATAAAATTGCGAATCATTCAATGCGAAATTAATTATGGTTGCCCCCAATATATGGTTTGTAAAATTGATAAGGGTTGCTCAGAATGTTTGAAAACAGTTTCAAACCCAACAAAGAAAAATATCTATTCTTAAACAAAAATCACCATAGTGAATTGCATTATAATCTTTTTAATATCACACATTTTCTTGGAATAATTCACCATTGGATATAGTTGTAAAATCGATAAAAGGCTGCTCGGAATGTTTCAAAACAGTTTCAAATTCAACTAAGAAAAATATCCATGTCTTACAGCAAAATTCACCATAGGGATTGCCTTATAATAATTTTAATATTATACATTTTCTTGGAATAATTATCCAAGAAGATTTTCACCCAAGTTATCTGTGCTGGTCTATTGTGGAAATTAAAAGCCGGGAACAGCTCGTATTCAACACCTTATATCGGATTTCGATAGCGTGGTTATACTTAGCACAGTAGCACGATAAAACCACGTCATACAAGTTGTATATCCATGTTTTAACTTTAGATGGCATCTGAATTGGTTAACTTAGAACATGAATCGTCTGTGCGTGTTCGGTAGCTGAACCGTTTCCGTGCGTTTACTGAAATTGGACGAACGGTTTTTCTATCTTTTACGGTACATGATCGACTAACCGTATTCATAATGGCCCATCTTGCATAGTTTGACATCGTAATGGCAATTGTAATTTTTTTGTTTAGTGAATAAGTCGTTAATCTTTAAACTTTCTCGATAATTTTGAAGTAACCGGTGTTTTATTTTTTTTACTTCAGGGAATTTTTTCTTAGACGTTAGAATCGAATGTGCGTGCGGTCATCGTTTGGAAAACTGTCAAAAACCCAGTGGTAGAGTGTTAGCCTGATGGTTTAGGCGATCCCGGGTTCGATTCCCAGCTCAGGCATTCGTTATTCGTTTGGCAAACTGGCAAAAAAAAGTCCAACGGTAGCTCATCCGCCTGTTTTAAGAAGACCCCCTGACCGTTAGTCGTTAGTCGATCCCGAGTCACGGGCGAAAATGTACCCCTCCATAAAATGTTTAATCGAATGGATTATGCGGTACAGAATCTCCTGTAATGATATTTACTAAAGCGATGACGATCATTGTCGATTAAAAAATATATATATACCTATATACCGTAAAATGTTGAACCAAAGCCGCGGCTAATAGTCTCACAAATGCACCATTTGGCTTTTTCACCCTTTGATTCAATTAGATTCGCCACCGAGCACTGACCAAAGTGATGGCCTCCAAAGTGGCGTGCGCGTTGGTGCTGACCTGTGGCTTGCTGCTGGTCGCCGTGAGTTCGGCAGCGATACCCAAAGACGACGCGAAGAACAGAGTGCAGGAAAAGGTAGATATCGAGGAATGAAGCTGGGGTTATTTGGGAGTCGTGTAGAGTTGAAGTACGTTTTAAGTAACTTATGTCGAAAGGGTGTGACAGTTTAAAACAAGTAAATGTTTGTTTTAGACTGCGTTTTTCGAATACAACCTTTTATCGGCATGAGTATAAATTTTTATTTTTGAGATGCTGACACCTTTACATATTTCACTACTGTATGTGGTGAAAAATGTATATATTTACCCTGTAATACCAATAAAAAATTTGAATTTAATGTAACTATTGTT
The DNA here is from genome assembly GCA_033995665.1 of Melogona broelemanni. Taxonomy (NCBI): domain Eukaryota; kingdom Metazoa; phylum Arthropoda; class Diplopoda; order Chordeumatida; family Chordeumatidae; genus Melogona; species Melogona broelemanni. The sequence continues at coordinate 2,138 of JAUJYS010000217.1, read as the reverse complement.
TCGAATGAAGACCCGCCTTTAACGAATTATGGAAATGTCATTCGAGGATCCGTCAAAATGTGATGTGTTATGTGACTGAGCTGCTCACGAAATTTCAGCTCTCTAGGACGCGTGAAAGTTGCTTAAAATGTACCTCAACGAAGTTAAAACAGACAATCAATATTCATGTCGAATTAAATAAAAGGTTTTAAAAAAGAATTATAAAATAAATGCTTATATTCATGTCGGAATAAACTATATCCGTTCTAAATATTATTACTATTGGCTCGCACCGGGAATCGAACCCTAGACTGCCGTAGACATTCTGTCGAAATGTTCATTAATAAGTATTATTCCTTCATTTCTCGCCGGGAATCGAATCAGAAGGAATACACACCTAAATGACTCACCGCTGATATCGGCAACCGGAATAGCTTCGATACTGATGCCCAACGTTTATCCATTTCGTAGACCCTGAGCGAGCAGGACCACTACAAGGCCGAGGAGGGTCACAACGTCGACTACGATCACGAGGCGTTCCTGGGAGAGGCCGAAGCCCGGACCTTCGACGAACTGACGCCCGAAGAGAGCAGAGAGCGACTGGGGTGAGTTTTCCCCCGTCTTTTCGGAGGATCCATTTGGCATCGGGACGATATTTGTGATGTCCGCGAATTTATTTAGCATCGGCGGTAAAATCAGGGCAATATATGTATGATAATTATTTGTCGCATATGTTGCTGTTTTTCATCCTATTTTGGTCGGGATACCCGGAATTTTCCTTCGATTGGAATAAGACGGTGTGCTGGCTTACTTAAAGTCACTCTGTATTAGCAGTTGGTGTCTGGTATGCTAATTTATTTTGTCGTCGGAATGGTATGTCTGGCGGACGGCAATCATAATGGCTCGGGTTTTAATTGATTCATCACGCATTCACTACCAAGTGCGCGGTAGTCTCCTATGTTATTTTTTTAATGAACTTGGATTGCTGCGCGCTGCAGTGGCTAGACCTGCTTACAACTAAGGTTGTCATTTGATGTCCAAATGGAGGTAATGTTATCCACTTACGTCTGTTAACCTCCAGACCTTTATTCACCTAAAATGTCCTACTTTTTTTTTGGTTCGCCCGCAGTCAGGCCAAGGTTCTTAGATATCTAACCTTTCTAAGATATCTAAACTTAAGTATTCTAAGAACCTTGCAGTCAGGCTTGACACATAGTCAGAGGTGGTTTTATCATAGACTATTTGCTTTTAAAAAATTAACGCTGCGCGCGCCCTTTATTTCCTTACGTGCATCTAGCAACCCAAAGCAACCCTAGCAATCCAAAAAAAATCGAGTGGAATTTCAAACGCAAAAAAGCTCGATGTGTAATTGTTGAAAGGGGACGGTAGGAGAAAGGGGACGGATGAGTTTTTAAAATATTGTTAAATTTCTAGAAAGTTGAAATGGAGTAATGATTATGGTATCAGTTATTCGATTCAGATGTCCTGGGATCGAATCTAGTGTAGTAATTTTAATTTTTTGTCGACTTTTGTGTCGGCATCTGAAAAATAAAGTTGATGGCAATGTCGATGCAAGAATAAATGTTGTATCCGAAATATGAAGCTTTTTGACAGATACTTGTATTTATTTAATTGAAGTTTACTTTTTGATGTTCTCTATGTGCCCTATGTGCATCTCTTGATTTTTGTTCTCATGCTCATACACTCTCGTTTGAATTTTTCTAATGGCTATATCGGTATTGAATTTTAGCATCATCGTGGGCAAGATGGATACAGACGGCGACGGATTCGTGGCGCTGGAGGAGCTGACCAAGTGGATCGAAACGACGCAGAAGCGCTACGTTCGCGAGGACGTGGAGAAGCAGTGGAAGGCGCACAGCCCGAGCGACGCCGTCAAACTCACCTGGGAGGAGTACCGAAAATCCTCCTACGGTTTTGTGGACGGTGAGTCGCGTGCCTCTGAACCTTCTGAGGACTAATAGTGATTGGTGTGTGTTCATTGCTGGTTCTTAGCCACCGGCAAAATGATAATGTGTCCCCTCCACAAATGATCAATCGTTTAGAGTGGTACAGAATCTCTTGTAACAAAAATGTAAGTAGAAAAGTCAGGGGGAAAAAATAAAAAATCTTAAAAAATTTGCGGGGGGGGGGGGGGGGGG
>JAUJYS010000216.1:0-27204 GCA_033995665.1 Melogona broelemanni | reverse complement strand
TCGTGGTCCGGGAGGAGTTGCTGTTGGTGGTGGTGGTGGTGGTGGTGGTGGTGGCGGTGGAGTTTAGGGGGCGGGGATAAAAACCGCCAAAGATGGTTTAGGCATGGTGCAACAGAAACTGTATATGGTGAAAGCGTGCAGGGCATGGTGTGGATGGGTGCAGCAGGTACAATCTCCTCGCGAGACCCACCACAAAAGCCCATAAGCGCACATTTGGTTCAAATCACGATAAATAATATGGTCTCCTCGTATTATTTTTCTGGTTTTTCTGCCAACGAGAATCACGAAACATAACTGTCACTGTTAATTTTCATGTTGGATCTCAATTTACAGACTCGAGATCCAGTGACCTGTGTAGTCTACATTCGACTATGCAATGGGAGCATGGTGCGAAAGCGGTTTAATTCGATATGAAACTGACGAAGAAATGGTTCATGAAAACGTGTTCCAAAATGAAAAGAAACACATACGAAATAGATTTACCTTTTTTTGTTCATACTAGTGATTAATTTTGTTTTTCTGCTTAAAAACTCTCGATTACACGAAATAGATTCAATTAAATTTTGCTCTTAAATTCGATCGCAACTATTTCGACCTCGATCGACGATTTCATTTTTATGTAAGGGATGTTCCCAAAGCAAAATAATCGAAAAATGATTGTGTCAAAAATTTTCATTCATTCGGTCGATTCTTAGGGAATCGCGTCTAACATTTAGAGAGTTGCCCATGACACGAGCGGATAGCTGTAAAAATACACGCAGGTGTTCTCAGGACGATAACGACAGTTCAGCTTGCACCACAAAACAACACGACGGTTAGCCGAACCACATAACCTGAGGGTGAGGGTGGTGGTGGGGTCAGAGGTGGGAGGGGGGTCGACAAACACCTTGAGGTCAACATACATTTTGCTACGTGCGCTGGACCACAACAGTACCTTTATGCACGTACACATAACACGATTCGTCCAGGAGTATTTTCGGCGGTCAAGATTTGAGGGGGAAACGAAGTGAGGAGCCCTTTCGTCGCCCCGGGGAGAAAGAGAAGAGAGCCAAAGACAGGGTGTCGGTAAAAGTTGAGCTGGAGGTGGTGAACAGTTGGGTTGGTGGGGGGAGGGAAAGCCATTGTTGCATTTGCATGCCAAAAGGCTCGAAAACTGTGTGTGGGGCCAACAGAGGTCCACCGCATAATGGGAAGACGCCACTGCCATGGTGCATCTTGTGGCGGACAACACAAGAGAAGAGGGTCAAAGGGGGAGGGGTCCCTCGACCGAAGCGACCTATCACGCGTCTTTGCCGTCCTGGGGCACCCACAAGCCCACCCATAACTCCTCGCTCCTGTGAGAGAGTTGCTGAGGGCGCTCTCGCCATATGAGTACGGAAGACGAGTGGCAAATGCCGTTTTAAAAAAAAGTTTGTCCGAGAAAAAAAAATTACCCCGATCGTAAACAAAACACGCAGAAGAATTGCAAACTTCTGTTCGTGAATGGAGAAACAAAAAGTTTTCAGTTGACCACGACAAAAACAAATGCGAAATGTGAAAAGTTGTGTTGGACTAAGTGTACGCCAAAATGTACCCAAAGTGTTAAAAAAATGTACCTAAAGTGTACAAGTGCCCTGGCACAAAGTGTCCTGACAATATCCAAGTAACACCCAGTCAACTTTATACGCTGTCTAATCAATGGGAATACGCCGCTGGAATCGCTCGAGAATTACACGACGACGTGGTGCCATCAGCAAGTAGTACGAAGACATCGAATGGTAAAGAAATCATTTTTTTCTACTCCGTTCACATATTTGAGTCGATTGCAATTGACGTTATAACAGATATGTTTTTTGTGACATTTCGTTCACATATTTCAGTCAATTGCAATTGAAATGGGCTATTCGCTAATTTCACACATCGTCAAGGAAACAAAAAAAATGCTCGACGCACCCTTAACTCGATAGCAATCAACTCAAAAGTGTGTGCGTGTGCGCATGATTGCGAATTTTTTAAGAAGGCTTAGCAATTGAGATGCTTAGATATTTGCATGTATGTTAGGAGTATTATCGAAATTTCACGAGTGCTTGCTAGTCACAATAATTTTAGCACATCAGACAGTTTCGTGACAGTATTTGTACGGCATTGCACTCGGTACAATTTCAAATTAGATTGGATGAAAGCGTATAGGTATTTTAAACGCTACAATGTACGCATTTACTAAATTAGGGGGATCGTACTGCTGATAGCCTTGTGGAATGCAACGACGCCATTATCAGACGGACGACCACTTGTTTACAAAATCGTAATTGTCTATTTGTTCAACCATTTACATGAAAAGGCGACGAATTCGATAGACAATCGAGCTTTCGAACAGCAACGTACAAACTATACGGACAATTTCCAAAATAAAAACACGGTTTGATTTCGTTCCCTAAAAAAAAGAAAGCCTATTACTGGAGCGCATTTTGAAAGGGGCTTGTGTTAGCAACCACATGGGAACAAACAGTCTTTGTAAGCAAACAACAAGCAATAAATTTCAGAATGACGGATTTCCTGTCGTGCGCTTAATTCGAATGATTTATCAAACAGATTGACGACCAGCCATGCAGGAAATTGTTCCTTTCATGGTTTTTTTCACCATTCGTTGTTTTTTTCATTCTCCTATTGTTCGCACGCGATTGTTTTTGGTGGGAGGAAGCGCCCTTTAGGCAATAATACACAAACACTGCTCTAGCTGTCCGTATCAGCCAATATATTTTGGTACCGTGGGGACGAGAGGCAGTCTAAATCAGCACAGGCAGTGGGCGCAGCAATAGAATAGCGAAACATGAAATAGTGCGGATTGGTTTCTATAAAAAGAAAGATAGGGCGAAGTATCTGTAAAATGTTCACGCTTGGATTATTCTGTAGATGGGCAAATACCATTAAAAGTTAAACTTTAGCATCATCAAATTTTGTCGATGATTATATGTTGCAACCAATACATCAAAAATAAAATGTTACTACGTAGCTTAACGCGGATTAGCCTAATTATTTACTTCAGCAAGACTTTGTAGGCACGTTTTAAATGCAGACGTTAAAAACTTCTGTACACATAAACGCAGACTTTTGACGCCATGAATGTTTATTCAATCAGTCTGGTGTTTTTTTTGACGGAATATTATTTTGTTCGACGGTTTATTTAGAAAATCTGCATTTCCGTAGATAAAACATTGCACAAGGCTATCCATTCATTCGGCAAGCCAAAAAACGTAGACTAAGTAAGCAAAATGTTCCTCTAGTCTCAGTTTCAAAAACAGTATTCAAAACAGGAATGGCAAATCTGCGAAACTACACGCTCAACCAGAAAGACCCGATTCCCGCTGGTATACTCATTCACCTCATACATTTATACCGGTATACACATACTTTGAAGAATGTTTATGAAATCGAAAATTTCATATGTGTATACAGGTATATAATGCCTGTTCTGGTTTCAGTCTGTAATTGTTGACAATTTGTTTTTAGGAGAGCGTTTTTTTTTAATCTTCGAAGGAGGATGTAAAGTTTCGACGGACAAAATTTGGAATTTGTACCAACACTCTATATTTATTTTATGAGTATTTATATACATATACATGCGCATGCAGGATTGCTTGCGGTAACTAATCTTTGAACAACCAAGATATGACAACAAAATCTCGAACTCTATGAGTGGATCCTACCTAATGATTCCAACAAATTTTATATTTTCTTAAATGTTTGGCTGGCTCTTCTCAAGCAAGCACCGTATTTCCATTTTTTTTTAAATCAAAATATAAACTTTTTTAAAAGCGCAAATTGGGAGGAGGATACAAGCGAATTATTGATTCTGGTCATGTATAACTTGCAAGGGCATCTGTTTTATTCTGTTGCTTGTTGGTTTAGCGCCAAAGTCTGCCGCTTCAAAACACACGGGCAATATGCAAGCTAGCTATGCGAGTTGGCATATGGCAACGTTGATACAAGAATAAAGATGGGAGTGAAAAACGAGAAAGAGGAGAAGGGGGGATAAAGAATCGAGGGGTGTGTTTATCCACGGTGGCTTCACGCAGATTCGAAAACACGCGGTACCAATGTTGATTACGAGAGCCGCGTTGAAACAAACGTGGACCCCTGGCAAGCTCACTGCGTGCCTTATACTCCGTATTGTTTGTTTAAAGAAGTTACCGTTCCGAGAAAACTGGTCACTGCGATTATTTGTTTTGAGGCTCTCGCCTGAAACATACATCACTTCATGGCCAGAAAAAAATGAGGGTAAAAAGAAAATCGCAAATTATCAATATCCCCATTGCTCCATAAAAAATGTAAATACATCTGTATTGGCTCTTCTTGCTTGAAGACCGCATGAAATTCGATGTTTAATTGTAAACGAATATTTATTTAAAGAGCATCTGTAATCAGGATCTCAGATAAGGCTGATTTATTTTCGACTGAGGATATGGCATTAGGAACGAGCAGTAGTTTATAAGCATTCGTCATTCGCAATGCATCTCGAACCCATCCCACGTGAAACAGACGACAAATCTTCTCGAAGTGATCAAAACAGTGTTTATTTTTTGTTATCGTAATTAAGATCCTGCCTCGAGCCTTCCAGCGATGATAAGACCACTCGTTCGGTTGATCCCTCCTCCCAGCAATGGTGGCAATGACTCAAATCCTTATCGCGCGAGCGCCATGACATAATAATGCCACCGCGCGGTGGAAAGGCTGGCGATCGCCGCGCCACCTCGCGAACCAAACACGACTCCACCAAGTACATCGTATAACACGTCGTAACACTCACGCGCCGCGTTACCGCCAGTCGTAATAATTTTATGTGGAAGAAGCGCGTACGCGGTAGATCATTGACTTTTCAATTTTTTTAAAAAAATATACGACGGGCCACAAAAATTATACGACGAGAATAAACTTTGATGTGTCTGGGACAGGGTGGCGCGTGGCTCACGAGGGAGACGCCAAACTGACACCGACAAGTAGCGCCCTCTGGTGGCTGAATCCGCCAATATATACACGCGTCACAAACGGGGCGCATTTACGACTGGTGTAATGGGTGCTGGGTGCACACACCTACCCCCATTGTAGAGGGAATATTGCCAGTCGTAACTGGCAGCCTATGAGCCATAGGAAGACAGGCGCTAGAGGAGGGGGAAGGTTGAAGGTGAAATGGCGGCGGTTTTAGATAGAGGAGGGCGTTGTCGTCATTCGAAAATAGTCAATGGCAGACACGTACTACGCGGGCTCGGCCGTAAACTCGAAATGGTGGCGCGCGCGCGTCTACAAACGGGTCGAAATGGCGAGAGGGGAACACCCCGTACACCCAACAGTCACCGTTGGTGTGTGTACTGGGAACACTTGGTGACGAGGGTGGCCCCCATATCGACACCCGAAATGGGGCATTAGCCCGACACTAACTACGCACTAAAAGATACGACCCATAAAAGAACAATTTAGGGAGCATTACGGGGGACGGGTTATGCAAGCAGCCTTGGCACGGCCGTGACCGTGAACACTAAACTTTCATTGAGAACACGTTATAAGTTAATAGTTATGGTCGTCTGTGACGTCAACCAGTCGTTGGAAAGACTGGATATAGTCGCCGCCAAAAGAGAGAAAGAGCGGGAGAGAGAGAGAGAATAGTCCCGTCCGCCGCCCCCCGCAGACAGCGCGTAGTATATACTATGTGGGACAGCCCGACGTTAAAAATCAGTTATTAGGTCATTCACATTGGCATTATGAGATAATAAACATTGTAAATAGCCGTGTATATAGCGCGTGTTACGACGACGGGGCGGGGCTGAAGGGGAGGGGCGGGGGACCGCGGTGGTGGCAGCGGCGGCACTTGGCTTTTGACAGACAGTCGTTTTGGTGCTGGGTTGATGGCGGCCGAGACATTGAAAAAGGAAATGGTGGAAGCATCGGTGGTAAAAAGGGTTGATGTAGCTCCGCGTGGCAAAATACAGGGTGTGATCGCGATATATGCTAGGAGCACGATAGAGTCGGGTGAAGAGATGCAACGGCGCTTGTAATGACTGAATACACATCGCGATACATATGCATATGTTTGTCCAACAGGGACACCAGCTACATAGAAAAAAATGCAGCCATTGCGATATTGGGCTTATTTTTAAAATAGGCTAGTTGAAGAGTTTAAGAACTGAAAACGAAATACTTTCGTTTTTAAAAATTATTTTTCAAAAACTATTTCAAAGTCAGAACTTAATCTTTTTGTTCGATGGGTTTTAACTCGCCAGTTGTTTTTCATATTTTATTTCGATGTATTTTACTTGTTATTTCAATTATAATTGCATGCGAAAACATAAAAGGTACCAATTAAGTCAGCGTCTGTTAGAATCAATGCATTCGAATACAAATTTAAGGAAAGCCTTTGACAAAGTGACAGTAGAAAATATCAACAAAATAACAACAACAAGAATAGAATAGAAAAAATATCCTGTTTGCACTTTTACAGTATATACTGCAGATGTATTGGCTTTCAACAAACGCTATTTTTAAACCAAGAATCAATTTGCAAACGAACCGCTGCTCATCTCACAGTAACCGCGTATTACTTTTCGCAAATATTTGATACATCAAGGGCTTATATTGGTTTATAGTCTTTGCGTCAAGACTTCAAGACTTGCTTCAAAATTCGGAAGTTTTATTATAAGATCGGCATGTATATTCAGGAAAATGCTACATATTTTGCTCATCACACGCATGAAGACACACGGTATATAAAGAAACGGTTGAAGCCGCATAGTAGCAGAAAAAGGTTTAAAAAAAAAAATGGATTTGCCAAAGGCACATGGATCGACGGAACTGGCGGATATATCTAGGAAATTGGGGTGAGAACGGTGACGCTCGTTTCGAGTGGACAGAAAAAGCAATCGATTTCAGATCAGCGCTCAGAAATCGCCACATCTTCCTTTCCCGTCTCACCACCCTCAAGAGATATTGCCGAGAGCCGACATCCAACAATCCAATAAAGGATCATGTTTTGGTCCTCCTACAACGCACAGGCACTGGACACACAATGCCACATCATCGCATCCCACCTACATAGAAGAGAAAGTGCCTATGCGACGCACGCTCGGAAGACGATAAATATATTCGTTGACGTTTTCGGTTAGAAAGAAGGTGATGGAGATGGGCTAGAGAGATGGTGTGGGGAAGGGGGAGGGAAAATCGTTTCCCCCGACATTTGACTCCTCTGCCGATATCAGCCTTCCCCCTCCATCCAAAAATGCACGAAGGCAATAACGTCAACCGCATCGCATCCAGCCCCTTCACAATATCGCATGCAGATATGGTGGCAGATATTTTCCTGCATACTTCGCTCCCCCCGCATCTACTGGTCCGGCAGAAATGAGACAATCCCCCCCCCCACTACCACTACCACCAACACAGTTAGATAATACGAGGCCAGCTTAGATATAACCCTAACCTCACACTTTGTATTCCGCATGAGTTTTAGGCGCGCCTGCATCTTCGATCTTCGTCCTTTACCATGATATAGATACCCATTGGGCTGTACAGTGTGTAACAGACAACCTGCACCCCAACCACCCTCTACAGATCTCCTCCATCCCCCCTTGGGAATGGACACGACGTCACGTTTGCGCCATTTGTCACGATCCGGCATGTCGAGTTCGTAACGTCTATAGGGGTTGGCAGTGAGAGACCAGTTGGGGGAGGCGGTATTAGGTGGCCATCTTTGTTTTGCCCTCCTGCGAACCCGATGCGGTCCGCAAAGCAAACCTGGAGAAACAGGGCACGATTTCAAATGTGAATACTACAGGCTCGATCTAGCTTACAGCTCAAAACAAAATTCAATAGCTGTTATTAATCTTTAAAAAAAATGTAAAGAAACTAAATTGGAGAGATTAATATTCCTGAATATGTAAGAGCCATAAAAGTGAAGTTTCAGTAGATTTCAGTCCTTAAATATCACAAATAAAATGTTTGATGACTCCATGAGATCCGACAGGTACACCAATTTTTCATCAAGTCTTTCTTGCTTTTTAACTTAACTTTTTGCATTTTAGCTTCACTTTTTTCTCAGTCCTTTACTGAAATTGGTCAGTGCTTGGACTGTGTATGAGCTTTTACAACAAAAACAAACAAATAGCTGGGTCGTATGAGGATTTAAAATAGGGGACCAATAGACAAGCGGTCGGTATGTCACTTTCCAGCGGGAGTGGAACGCGCAGTCCCCGTGTACCTCCCTCACGCCTTGCCGAGCACATACACACCATCAGCGGCCGACAAAAGAGCGATATCGAATAATTGAGAGAGGCGGGCTATGCGGATCTGCGGTGTCGGCGAATGGCGCGCGCCTGCCGCTGCATGCTGACCGTGTGTGGATCGGCGATTTCGATTAGCGGCATGCCCGTCCTGGAGGCGCCGCGTGCCCGGCAAACGAAATTATTGTCATTACGCGTGGTTTACCCATTATGAAGAAAGAGAGACGACGACGGTGCAGGGGGTGAGGTGAGGTTCGGAACCGCATATTTGGCAACGCCGCAATCCTCCCCATAGCCCCATCGTATACACTGTAGCCGCCGGGTCATTTATCTCGAGACGGGGAATTCGGGCTATGCATACTGCGGCCTGGCAAATGATGGGGTTCGCGCATTGTACACCTGAAACGTCCAAGCATTGTTCCACGTATGCACTTAGATGCGAGCGTGTACCAGCAAATGTGGCTGACCAAATTATCGGGGGAGATTCTTCGGCGAAAATTCGAAACTTTTTCCATGTGGGTGTGTGCATGTAACATCACGCTATGTAATGTATGGGAGAGGGGAGAGGTGATTCACTATTTATCTATGTGTTCAGCAAAGTGGCCTTGTGCTATCGAATGGCATTGTAGCAGGTTTCCGCCAGTGGGAGATATTCTGACCTCTGGTAGCGCTTTCAACTGGTAAAGATGGTAATGTTAGACCTGTGGATACTGCTATGGCCTCAAAAAGGCGCAATCTATTGGCTGAATTTGCTGAAAATAATATTTTAAGGTTGGCGTGACGCAATTGCGTTCAAAAATTGGCAAACCAAAATGTAGTCCAATGGTATATTTCAACAACGCCATCCAGTGATAATGCGAGTTGCCCAAATCCCCGTATCAAATTCGTATAATTTTAACCGCAACTCACACACGCACGTGCGGTGGACAGGAAACGGGATAGAGGGACATGATTAATTGCGTTTGGGTGAAGGTGACATGCAGGAGAGCGGAGTTGGGTGAATCAGAAGTAGGGGGTATGTGTGGGCGGGCGAAACAGGAGAATCTGGATAGGTGGAATGAAACGAAGGGAGATAACCAAACACGCGTGTACATTGGCTTCAGTCCATCGTGGTACGGGGTGAAATTGGGGGTTTCCCCCCCTCCCCCTTCTATATGCTTCATTTATGCGGCGATGCGACACCGCCCAGTTGGAAACATGCATCCAATTGTTTACGACGACAGACCGAATGATGCCGTGTGTCTGTGCGAGTGAGCCGGCTGAGCTAGTCTCTGGTTTCCGGCGATTGCAATTTGTGCCAGTGCTCGTTGCGTTTGCCAAAAAGGAAACTCGCGGCCAACTGCGATCACGAACTCTTTTGATCAGCTAGGATCGAAATGCGTGTGTGTGTTTGTGGGTTGCGTTTATGCAACGCGCTTATAAATAGAGTTGGGTTTATATTAGCCACAATCGCGTGATCGATATGTATCGGGGGAGGGAAGGAGGGGGGGGGGGCTCGCTCTCTTAATGCATGGGACGATTGGGTTGTATGTGCGCCTAATAGGACCCACGGAACTTCCGATGTGAAATGCTGGTTTTAGAAAAAAAATGTGAGCCAATCACGTCACAATTCAATACGGTCATTCAATTTATAAAATATTCGAAGCAATATCAATTTAATTTGTAAATGTCAAAAAATACAATTTAAATTAATAGGGAAGAATATAAATTACCAACTAGAAAAATTGCGAAATGGTTCTATTGTACGTTGACATTAGCATATTTAACAAATTATTATTGACTAACGAAACTCGATGGTAACTAAAACCGTAAACGCCAGGGGCGGCATTTACAAGTTGGATGATCTCAAAATCTGGTAATAATTGTAGTTCACTTACAACCCACGGGGGTGCAAATCGAATACGAATCGCAGCGTCACTGGTTGTAACTTGTAAGTGAACTACGGTTACTACCAGATTTTGAGATCATCCAACTTCTAAATGCCGCCCCTGTATGTGACCAATGAAAATATCAATTAGCTATATTAACATTCCATTTTGAGACCTACGTTTAAGCTTAAAAAATAGGTTCCTGCGAGTCCACATGCCTCCTGTCATGGGTCGTCGTATAACTGTTGTGGTAGCCGACTAGCCGGCCTCACAGTCCTCTCCATAACTTATGCTCACCCACCAACTCTCTCCCATCTTCAACCCGCCTTTTATAAACAGCCAAGCCCATTAATATCCCGTATTCCTCTGGGCCTATAGCCAGTGCAGCGCACTTTAATCATGGAACGTGCATGCTAGGTTGCACTTGGCTGCACGGGTGGTTGCTCCGTAGTCGGCAACTAAATTACGCGCGCGCCCAATAGGCCTATGCCTGGTGTTTGCGGACGTCCACCAACGCGCATGCGCGGGCACAACCATTGTTTGGGCATCAGTGCTAGCAAGTAGCAAGTCATAGAGATGGGATTGGATAGAGGACAGTAATTGCGCACAAAAGAAAAAAGATTAATTCCTTTCCGATAATAAAAATTCTCGTCAATGACGCAACAATAAAAAATGGACGAAATACTGAAAACAAATGTTATGTTTGTCAACAAAAATGTTCTATCGTTTGTTTTTGTGACTGATTTTAATGTTTTTTCGGAATATAATTTCCACTTCACAGGATCAACGAATTATCTAGAAAAAAAATCCCTGATGATTTATTTGACTGACAGCACCGATTCTGTTTAAATCAGGTACCAATACGATACGATTGATATTTGTTGTATGCCTGCATGCGCAAAACATTTGTTTGTCAAAAGTGTATTGAAGTATGAAAATTGGGCAGAAGAACCAATATCGGGCAAATGACATTTAACTTGACTACCCGTGAGAAATAACCCGCTAATGGTGTCTACAACCACCAATTTCTTTGGAGCGGTTCCACAGTTGCCCTGAAGAAGAAGAAAATACGGACTAGCGCGCGCGGCTATGGAGCGCCGTAGTTCATTTTTCGCCGCCAAGTGCGAGCGGCGGCCACCAGGTAGCACCAGCGCTCGTCACCAACATACTCACTAGCAAAACACGCGCGCGCACGCGCGCCAGGCCCGCCGAAAACGTGCCGTCGCAGTCCGCGCACGCATCTATACTTGTCGACGACGACACAAACAACCCAGAGAGAGAGAACGCGTCTTGTAGCGGTGGGGGGATATAAATTCGAAAAGCAATTAAACGAAGAGCGCTCTGCGGCAGCTCGTGCAGGGACAGCAATTACACGGCTCGAAACGCCGGCCGCAGGGGACAGCGTGCCCGTTTGCCACAGCAGTGATGCCGACTCCCTGCTCCTTATAACAAAGCTTACCCCACCACCTCACACAACCTCATCCCTCGGCATTATTGCTCAGAAAACGTTGGGGAATTATGCGGTGGTTTTTACTTTTGAAAAAAAAAAATAAAAAATTCAAATCCCCACTGCTCCCTCCGAATGTTCGTTTTATTGATCGAATAAAGAACTGCTACACATGAACGTTAATCACGTTAAATAACTTCTTGTCCTCTTTGTTTGGACTGGATAAAAAACTAATGCGCGTAATAATAAATTTAGTAACTGATGAACATAATAATAAAAACATTGCACACAAAAAAATGCTCGTGTGAAATATGCGCAAAAACTTATTTTCAACATATTTTAGTCCGAAATACAGACAACAGGGCCCCGTACAAAATCAACACAGTACAATACAAAATCGTTAACAAAATATTGTTAGCATTTTTCATTGATGCAATAATTTATGTGTACATCTGAATTCCGAAAATCATCCCAAACTGACTTGCTTGAAATCCAACCATATCACAGTCTTATCCTATCACAACGAGTATTCACGCAAGAGTTGCAAAGGTCCACAATAGTTTATCCAACTTCCACTTACTCAAGTCCCCCATGTGCTCAGAGGGACGCAAAAAAAATGTGTTACAACACTGACATCCATAGCGCCATCTAGTAGCGACGACGCGCAACGACAACGGCCGCAGATGCCAGCCAAGACGGCTGCCACGTGGTCCTGCTCCTTCTCAAAAAGAAATATATAGTGCACTCGGCGTCGCAGCGAGGAAATTAAGATTAAAGGCGCAGGAGGCCAAGTCAGAGTTAGCTTTTTCTTTATGGACCAGCAGCGACATTTCATTTCCATCGCCTGCGCGCGCGTGGGGCACAGCCAGGCTACTATACTGTATCTTCTTGTACTTTGCAGAACGCATAATTACCAGCTGTGAGTGTAGCGCAAAATAATTCACGACTGGAAGGAAGGAATAATAACAAAAGAGAAAAGACGAAGGGAGGGGGGGAGGGGGGAGGAGGCGAAGATGTGGGGGTGGGGAAATTACACGAGAGTGAATTTAACTGAGGTGCGCGCGTATATCCTTTGCGGCATTATATATCCGTCTTCTGCGCTCGTTTAATGCCTGGCAACTGTCGGGATAAATTTTGTTGAGTCTGGCGTGTAGGTGTATGCATGTGAATTTAATATTCTCCTGAGCACCTCGAGTTTACCTTGGATATGTTGATGAATCATGATCACCTTGAAAATGTTGATGAATTGATTAGCGTTAAAAAATATATAGCCATTGGAAACGAACGCTTAAACATGGTGTACCTTTGATTGGCAAACACTGTTGACATGTTGGCCATGCGTGGTTGCCATCCTTCACAGATGCTCGTTCATCTCCAAAACGACCCACCCAATCAATATAGTAGTACTTTTGCAACATTTATCTTATAAACGATGGTGGTGTATAAAATACACGCAGAGACAGATGTAGAATTAATCACCGTTTAATCAGTTTTTCTCAATTTATCTTATACCAATGGAATTTGTTCAACAAATGTAAAAAATATTAAAAAAAACTATAAAATCTAAAGATTTTATCAAATAAATGATTAATAAAATTTCATGTTCAAACATTTGCAGCTAAGAGATATATCAATAATTTCCTTGAGTTACCGCAATATATACCTCGCGTTACCGCAAATACACCAACTTATCTCTGGGTCTCAGTTGGCTATGCAAATCATACGGACGGAAATGTAAATGCTCTTTCTCTCTCACAGTCGATCCCCCACCCCTCCCTATTTAATTACGCGCGGCAATAAAAGTTTTTTTTATTGAATATGGAAGTGCGCGTCCGCTTCTCACGTCCATTTTAATACAGGCGGGAGATGTAAAAAGATTGAATGCTCGCGAAGACAGAACAAACGCCAGAGCGTGTGTGTGGGTTGTTGGATACAGAAGGGGGAAGAAAAGGCAGAGCGGGAAAGCGTAACGCGTGGAACTCCGGCAAAGCCTCTCGACCAATCAGGGCGTCCCGTGTTTCACCCCCACTAACTCACGGCTGCTAATAATATAAATGCGTTTATCCATTTTCGTTGTTCCACGTGTTGTGTGGCGGGCGCAAACGAAACTATCGACTGGCAATTAAATGAATCTTGTTTTACGATGTTTGGATGGTGAGTCACGTTGCCACTACGGAGTAAAAGCATATCAAAGTCAAATTCATTTAAAAAAACACATCATTAACATAACCTGTACTGAAAATAAGTTTATGGAACAAATTTATTTTATAAAAGGCATAGAAAAAAAAATGGCCCTAACATGCTCATCAGATTTATAAAGTGGTCCGATCATCAAATTTATTTTGCCCGTGATTTTATTTTTAACGTGAAAAAAAATGGTTCATAAAAATGAGAACAAATTTATCTGCTTAACATTTACGAAGTCATGCCATCTAAACTTGTTTAATTTTAATTTTTAGGCGATAAAATCCGTTAAAGATTGTGTTCGACAGGCGTGGCAAATAGTTAATCATCTCATAGAGTTTAATACCGATTGATTTCTTTATACTTCAGTATGCAAAAAGTTTAACCCAGACGCAATCCAAAATTGCCGCCTGTCTTGACAAGCCGCTTAGCTACAATACGGTTATGCAAAATGTACGCTACAGTGTGGACAGGGGGTGGGGACGAGTCTCTCTGCGCAGGCTCTCAAGAGAACAGAGAAAAATCATCTTCGCTACATAGCAAATATTAACGAGAGCAATCACCGATGCGGTTTCCAGTGAAACTGCCCCGCTTCACTCTATCGCTCTACCTCCCGCCTCCCCCATTAACCAATCCGAGCAATCACTCGTCGTGTCGGTATCATTTGCATATTTCGGTGCTGTATATGCGAGGAAGAATCCCTGCCATTCGCGCCGAGAGAGGTGCTACTCGACGTACTAACGTTTCTGTATTGTGTCGTTTTATCCTGGACGTACGTCAATTGAACTAGCGAGCTGGTTAAGTTGGTGGGTTCGAAACGACATAAACAATTGACGGATAACGTGCCATATGAAGTCAAAACTGTGCCTGAAATGGAAGCTAGAAATAGTATTTATTCGTAATTAGACTTGACTATACATTGGTATTCACCAATTTTCTTGATGGAATTGATCCAGATTCCTGAATGCGACAAGTGCGCAAAGATTCGATTATTTTACTGATCAGATTCGCTGAGCAATCACTACATGACATTGCCGCATGGTACATCATTACTCAAATGTATTATGGTTATTTTGCGATTATTACATTTAGTAATTTTATTTTGAACCAATGGCAGATTCGCTTACTTCGTACTTTACGTCATGTTCACATACTTTAATTTAAAAAAAAACTAATTGAGTGAATTAATCAATGTCAACGTCCTAGACGCCATATACAAGTATTATCACTAATAAATGTGGCAGCCACACGGAGTTGGAGGATGTTCCATTCTAAAGTGTGACGATATAAAAACGCACGTGACGAGACACGGTGTGTGGATCGACGTGTGGGTCCAAATGGGCTTCAATCAGGAAAAGTGAGCGAAATGAACATTACAGGGCGGAAGGAAATTAAACCAGGGAACGTGAAAAGTGCAGTTGGGGGAGTGGCGGCCTTTGCGACCGAGCAAAACTGGTCGCGGTGTGTGTAGCGTGCCGCGAGCCGAGTCGAAGAGGAGATTTGCTAAAGAATAGAAAATATATGCGGCGACCGTTAACAATGGGGCTGGGGGTGTAAAATAAAATAACGGGTTATTTTGCATGTGGGATGGGGCGGAGGAGAGAGTGCCGCGCGGCAAGAGGATCGAAATTAGAGAGTCGAGATTAAATAAACAAGAATTCGACGCACTCTATATACAAGCACCGGTAACGATGCGGCCCCGTACCAAGGGTGGGGTATACACTGAGTTGATTGCATTGGATGGTAAGGAGAAAGAGGAGGGGGGGAGGTGGTGCGAAATAATCAAATGAGGCACGCGAGCTTCATTGAAAAAAAAATTTGAAAAGGGTTCCTCTCTCAACGAATCATTATACTATGTCTATATACCGCTTGATCGAGATTGGTAAAAGTTCAGCGGGCGAAGAACAAAAAAAAATGGTCCAATATATATTACGTTCGGTGCGATGTCACGCGTTCAATCACGTTGTCCCCGTGGTGTAAGCGTCGAGAAATTAATAACAAAAGTAGTCCTGATATTATATATTGGAAAGCGGCAAAGCCAATGGCAACGGTTTCCCCGGCTGCTGCTGCTGAGGATATCTGGTTTCCATACATGAGCGCGCGCCTGCTTACGTGAACACATCGCATGACATATAGGCTTACTTTAAGCGCGTGATTCATTTTTCACGTTGATTACTTTTAATATCTAACGATATGGGTCGGCCCCAGCACGCCTTCCAGCGAGCAATAAATTTAGAAATAACGAGATTAGGATTTTAAAAAACGTCGGTGTGCCTACTCTCCGCATTTTTTAACGTCCATCACCCCTACTCCTACCCCCACCTACCCCGTTCCAGATAAATAAGGTTAATCAAGCTCAACCCCCCCCCCCATGTATCCATACTCGACTACACCGGTTGCAGTCTGTTGCAAGTTGCTGATTCACACTTTGTCATGCCTTGAACGGTGACATATAGCTTTTATAGTGTTGGCAAATTCCATTTTTAAAAATACCGGTGAAAAACAAAAATATAAATGAACATTTATTAATATAAGAGTAATATACTAATGCATTCATATTTTTTTTCTGAAATAATGGTTTATCGCAACAGCTTTTTTTTTTTTTGCCCGTGCATCAATTTTGAAAAAGACGATAATGCTCAATCGAAATATTTCTGTTTTGTTGAAAAAAAAATATGTTTTTTCTCCGAAAGCCTGACATGCATGCATATCACGCATACAAGCAATGCTAATAATCGTCGGAACATTTGTTTTTTGCAATTGCAAGCACCGTTATATTATTATTCGCTGCACCGAACACGAAACGCCAGAGAGCGATCGATACTTCGAAAGAGGCATCTTGCGCTTACATGCGGCCCCTCGTAAGCGCGCTTCGCCACCTTGCATCATCATCATCATACATCCACTCCCCCTTCACCACCACCCACACACCCCTCCTGTTTTCATTTCTTCGGCATCTCTCGCGGGATACGAGAGACACTGGCTGTCGATGATGAATGGCTTCATCTAACATCGAGCTATCCCAGCGGCACTCGCGCGAACATAGAAATATAGCCTCACCGATCGCGATCAAGAAAGTGAACGATGACAAGTGAAAAACTTTAGCATCTTTTGGAAACAGTTTTGTTGCACAATACGGATTAAAAAGTTCAACTAATTCTGCACTTAGATGTACTGCAGTTCAATGTTTAGAAAATTGTGTTTCATTCCAAAGTTTTCACCTTATCCATCTGTGGAATTTTTTTCCGTATCAGTTTATTATTTAAAAAACAAATTGTTCAGTTTCGGACAATCTTCATTATTTGTATGCGTCTTTTATAATTGGACAAATATATTTCGATATTTTTCGATTGTTGACACGCCTGCAATCGTTTGTGTATTTATGTATTTATTTCTATTGATATTTTTATGGTTCTTAGTCCGTCGTTCACCAATCTACTATTTTATTTTACAACTTGCCAAAAACAGAACCCGAACAAATTGCAAAGTGCTATTTTGCAACCACGTACGAGCAGATTATTTCAAGTGTGCTCGATTTTATTGTGGGAAGGGGGCGGTTTACGAGTAAATTGGTAATTAATTACGCACGCATTGTGGCTACGATACACGATACGATACGGCATACGGCCGAATATTTCCATCTCGTGTGATGCGCACTGATACCTCTATTTAGATACATTGTCGTGTACCCAGCTATTTCTGCGCTTGCCATTCGTACAGTGAATTTGGGCGAACCGTGGCGGGCCATCATCTTTAAGTTGGCACGTCGGTGGGCTGGCTCACTCAGCAACACGCCAGCGCGTACGGTAGATAATAAATGTACACGAGAGAGAGCTAGCTAGCTGGAGGTGGTGGTGGTGGTGGCGGCGGTGGTTGTGTTCCTTTTTCGCGGCGCTTGCACTTTCGGGCTCGCAGCTTATCTAATTGACGCAATTTATGCGATATTCGCCATCGTCAATATTTTTTCTCTTTTACGATCTTAAGCTGTCGTGTGTGGATCGATGCGATGCCATACATAATTCAGTTGCGCTGCATGCGCATAAACAATGATGGCGGCGAGGAAACAAGATGTGCCGGATTAGCAGCTTCGGCGGCAGCTACCTACAGCAGCGCCCCCTTGATCCAATTGCGCAAGTCCAAAATATGAAATATATTAAATTCTAATGAAATTGTGAGGACCTTTAAACACTATAACATAATGGACGGAAATGAATGTATGTGATTGGCAAAGCAATTGCATGAAAAAAATGGTTGTTATAATTTGGTGCTATCTTGAAATTGTTTTCCCCATTTTTAAAAGATACTGAAATTTTATCAGCGACTTCAGCGAGGCAACGTTTTTAATTTTTTTAGGGAACATCTTAAAATTCCCATTTTAACGACGCTTGTCCAATCTTATTTAATCCCTTGCAAGCATCGCATATCACAAAATATAAATTCCTTAGACCGAAACCCTTAAACAAGGAGCAGATCGAGGAATAGTCTTACGATCGCTTGATCGAATCCCGTCATATCGATTTTGGCTTTCCATCTTTTCGTCACAAACGAAATAACCCAACGACAAAATAAAATTGTAGTCCTCCAGCTAATGGCATTTTCCAGAATTTATTTCTCGCCAAAAGTCGACCCGACAATATTTTTGTTTCGCGAAACTGGAGCAGGTCGCAATTGTTCCAAGGCTTGTGCAACGCAATTGCCCTGCCCCGCATCGGGGTGCTCACCGCTGCCCCCTCCTCCCCTACCCGCCCCCGTATACATCATGTACAATAAATAGCCTGAGAGAGCAAGTGTTTCTCCCCATAAAAATCGGTCACGATCCATTAAGCTTTTCCAGTCCTTAATTTGTGGATTCGGATTGGGCAAGAGGCGGTCGGCTGCTGGCAGATAATAGGCGCGCAACGAGAAAATGATGGATGTCTCGGGGACGCCGTCTGCTAACCAGGAATTTCATGCCAAGCGTGCAAAAGAGCGTCGGTTGAACACAGCCAATGAATGACTGCCAAGCCACACTAGCTGGTTGCCACTCCAGTCCTGACAACAACAGCTCAAAAAGAGTTGTGTGCGCTCTCAGTCGACGCGCTATATAGTAGCTAAAGGCAACGGCGTGACGTCGTCACGTATAGCGCAACTAAACGGTTCGACGTTTGAGAAAAAGACGAAAGGAAATTTTTGCGATTGAGAAATGGAAAAAATCGTCGTTTGTTCGCACGAAAGCACGGTCCCGAGTTAGACATTGAGAGGGCATTCACTCCACCAATTTTGATATCTGATATTTGAAATGCATTTTTTTTTTCATCAAGACAAAAGTGTCAGTGGCTTGAACAAATACACCTGAGATATTTATGCACATTCAGTAGAGTATTAAATGGTATTAAATAACTGATCGACAGAATGGACTCCAAACTGATAGCAATAGCTAAAAATGAGCCTTCAAAGTTAGATAAAGGGGATATATGATACACGCCAGGAAAAATTTAATTTCTACAAATTATTTCCAGTAGTTACGTCAATAGCAAATGCCCCAAATCACCAAAATCCGAAACCAAACAAACCAAATATTTAGTACCACAAAACTTAAATTGCAAATCGACGCGCACAAATTTTGGCGCCCGCCATATTGGAAAACTTCCCGCCCTCGAGAGCATTCCTGCACAGCGGCCATCTTGGAACAATCCATCTTCTTTATTGCCACAGTTGGACAAACCGAATATGGGATAACGGAATGGCACTGCTGCGTCCTCCCGGCGTGGGAGTGAGAAGGAGGGGATGGGGGTGGGGGACGGTAACCCACAGGAGGACGGAAGAGGACGCGGGGAGGGGAAAAAGAAAAAATAGAAAAACAGAAGAAAAAAGTTTATCTCGATGGTCGGGGGAGGGAGGGAGGGGAGAAAACGGGCGGGGGAAAACGAGCGAGCTCGGTGCTCAGACGTGCGTGTCCGCGTTTCTTCACGAGCACGTGGTCACTCGCGCGTGAACAAAAGAACGCCAGCACGCACACACGTGGGCGAAAAAAGAACGAGAAAAAAAACGCGCCGAGAAAAAAAATAAAAATACTGTGGAATTGGGCAAAGCGAGAGCTCGAAGAAAAGCAGCAAAATAGAGCGTTCGTTAATCTTGCCCAAAAAGCAACGTAGGGAAGGTCGAGAAAAATATTCCCCCCTTTTTTCCGTTCTCTCTCTCGCTCTATGTCTCCGCCCAACTCCCACCTCCCCCGTCTTTCTTTCATCCATTCCCGTCTTCTTTTCCTTCGATAGATTCTCTCTCAGGAAGGAGAATCATGACGATGTAGGTGGATAGGGTGGTGATGGAAGTTACAGAAATGGTGAAAAAAAAACCTGAGAAGGAGTAAAGGGGGGGGGGTGGAGGGATGAACAGAATCGTGGGGGTGGACGGATAGAGAGAATGGATGAAGAAAGGGCTATATATATAGAGAGAGAAAGAGCTTATATGTAGGCGTTCTGCGTGACTTGGCAATTGGAAATGGGAGGAGTCCGTGGGGGCTAGCGGGGAGGGGGGGGGAGGACGGCACATGGCTATTATATATTATTTGGCTACTGTATGTATAGGTCGACGAAAGTATGGGCTACGTCCCCGGAATACTCAATGCACTTTTGGTGGAAGCGCCCAAGACGAACTCCCGCGAGAGACGAGATTACACCGCCAAGTCTCGCGTGGCGCTGCCGTGGTGGTAGGGGGGGGGAGTGAGGAGGGGAAGGAGCAAGGGCAATAATGGGCGCGTGGAAGAAAGAAAATTAAATTGGTGTGGGTGGGGGTAGTAGGGGGTGCGTTGGGGATTTTTAGGAAAGGGGGTGTATATCACGTCACCGGATCGCGAATCACGTATGCCTGAGCTGACGCCGTGGAATAGAAAGTAAGGCTCCGTATGAGTGTGTGTCGTGTAAGTCGCACGTAATGACAAAGGTAAACATCATATATATTTTTTTTTAAATCGCTTAAGCTGGAAGCGTGTGTTTAGAGTTTTGGGGAGAAGAACGCCCGATAGTAGGTTCTCCATTCTGAACTTGAAATTGATTTTCTTTTCAAAAGCGTAATTTTGTATATCGTATAGAAGTATACAAAGAATTTCGACAAAATAAATAATAATGTGAGTCTGCAAATGTTAATCTAAATATAATAAAGCAGTAAATATATTGCCCCTATTTAAAAGGAACATCGTTATAAATTTTACCACATATTTAATTACATATACTCGAGTAAATTAAAATTTAATTAAATATAAACGATTCTAACTATCTGATTTAAGATTTTAACACTGATCTTATTTACATTTAATTGGTTTTTATCCATACCATACAAATAGATACATATAGAAGTAGTTAACAAATAGTTATATTATACATACAAATAGTTTTGGAATGGAAATTGATACGGAAATTCGAATTAATTCTTGAAAACTTTGTTTTTTAACATAATAACTGAAGCTTTAGTAATATAATGGCTATATTTTCTTGTTGAGCTAAATTATCAATTATCAAAACATTTTGGTGCCGAACCAGTATGATTTTTTTAAGTTTACAATTTTTTTTAACAGACACTATTCAGTAACCATACAATAAATAAATATACAGAAACTAACAAGAAAACAATCATCTATTAATTGAAACTTTTGATACGACTTCTTGGAGAGAGCATCTCTTGATTGTGCAGTTATTTTCGCAATTTGGTAACTGTTATTGGTCGAACCTATTTTACAATTTTGCATGCTAACTGTAAATGCACACTCGCAAGCATTTTTTTGGCAGATCAACTAAAAAAATTCCGAGGGTGTTCGTTCGCCTTTCAAATATCATTTGAACAGTGTGATAAACCGTAATTGCATTCCGATCTACGATATGAAAAGTCGAGTAAAAAATAAATGGCCCTGCCTCGTGCGTTTTTAGTCTGCCCAGATTCATGCATTAAAGATGATGAATTTCGACTGAGGGGGAGGTGGCACGGGGGAGGTGAAACGGAGGGGAGGAGGGAGACTAGAGTTTCAAACTTGCGATTGGCCGCTCCATAATTCAACGCGACTGTGTGTACCAGAAAAAGTAAAGAAAAATCCTTTTGTGTGTGTGGAACCGAAAAAATGGAATAGCCAGCTCGTATAATATAAAGCTATAGCCAATATATTGTACTGTACACTCTCCCAAGTCTGCAGAATCGATAAATGGGTTATTCGATATAAACCGCGGTCAGAGATCAACACATTTCATCTCGAGTGAGAAAAAAATAACGATCTGAACAACTCACTGTGATTCTAACTAAAAAAAATACACCAAGCCTTTTTTATGGACTGCTTCTCTATCGAAACAACATAAAAATGAATAATTCCTCAGGTCTCGAAAGCCACGTTTACACAATCGATCTTTTCGCGTGTTCACGTTTCACGTTTATTTGGGTCCAACAACTGGTATGCTAGAAGTATTATAATATTCAAGTACTTATGTGCTAGGAATATTTGCATGAAGCCAAACGTAAAACAATCGTATGAACCACACCAATTTTAGTCAGCAATAAATTAAAGATGCAATCCTCATGCACAAAGTGCAACACATACATTTCGATAATTACATAGCTGCTACCTGCAACTGTAACTTGATACATACAAAGTAAATAATGCAGTGTATAAAGGAAGCAGCAAATTGATACAGTATATTATGGTCCATCGCAAATACTTGAGTAAACATGCACCACAGACAATGAAGGATGTATTTATAATTTATGATGATTACACTGCCTTTCGAAAATTGCCATCATTATCTCGTGTGGCATAAGCAAACAAATCGATTTAATGATACTGTAGGGCAATTACTGCGAGCTCTTTCCCTGTACAGAAGCCAAGAGCTCAGAAACCTTACGTCTTGTTTCGCTAAAAAAAATTGCATCCCTACCTACGACTGCATAAATTATTTTAGGATATTCGCAAGGGACCAAAGATTAACCTAACCTAATCTATAAGTACGGCAGGAAGAATTTGTAACAATATAATTTGATCAGAAGTAGGGGGCCCGGAAGTTCATCAATAACAATAGCACGAAGAAAAAACCAGGCAATTTCTATCCATTGGAAAAAGGCATTTGCCACCAAATTATTGGTATTTATGTAACCAATGAGACAGCATAAAGATAGACCGTACATTAGTCACATTAATTATATAATTCATGAGCAATCAAAGTTGTACATATCTATATGTGACAGTTGGGTTATGGTACAGCCAGATATCAGATTTCACTTTACATGTTGTTATTCGTAAATACACATATGTATAACGCGCCCTCTAAAAAGATCTGCTGTCTGCTGAACATCCCGGTATTCGAACATAGGCGACAGACGACATATGAAACCTCGTTTAATGCGTCCGCAAATACTCTACAAGCCAACATCGAATTACTTATTTGGTGAACGAAAAAATAAAATAGTGTCAAGACATCCCTGATTACACCATTGGAATGAAGAAGAAAAAAAGCCGCTAACCAAAATAATCTTCCAATATTATCGAATTTCCAATCGCGCTTTGAGCCAAACATTTTTTATCTTTCCCGACGATTAAGCTGGCGTCTGCGCACCACTACAAAGTAGTAAAATACGTAACTTAATATCTACTGCCCTGATTAAAATAATTACTTAACTCTAACTATCTGTTACACGATGCCTGCCGAACACATTCCAAAGGCCACCATCTCCCCAAAAACAGACCTCAGCTATATAGCTGAATCGCTGACGCGGGAACTGCTTCGTCGACACCCTGTATTTGACAACCCCTCGCAGAGTTACGCAGCGACATATATCACGTACATACGAGACGTAAATACAGGGCCCGAGGCAAGGTGCTGGGAAATATATATATGGAGAGTTCGAGATGGGCATTCCGTGGCCAGCCCACAAAACAATTTAAATGCAAAGCAATGACCATCGCGGAGATCCCACATGAGCTCGACAATAGCGAACTTTCTATTATAATATTTTGCTGGGGCTAGGAGATGCTCCATGGATAGACTGTATATGGTTGTTGTGCAGTGTATAATGCGAACTTGGGCGTCCTTCTATCTAATGGGGATATGTGGTAAGGGGAGGGTCATGGGGGAGAGGAGGGGCGATGCTTAATGCAGGAATGGTTGTGGCGAAAATCCAAAAAAATCACTGCAGATGGACACAACATGACGGAGGGTTCTCTGGGGATCCAATCTGCAGTAACTCATCGGATGGGTCTTGTTCGAGAAGTAAGGGGAAGAACGAGAAAAAAATATTCGGACCGGCTGCATAATAACGGGAATTCCCCCATATTCCCCCTCACATTTGGACACCCCCGCATCTATAAGTAAATGTTAGGCGTGCACGATTCGTACGAGTAGATTACCCCCTCGTCCCTAGACATAACCATATGCCGATGGTGAACAACGGGCTCTTGAAAACAGCATATGGGAAGTCGAGCTCTTCACATTCATTTATTAGACATTTAGGTTATCGTATAAGCTTACAGGGACGAATATAATGAAAGCACTATTTTTTTTTTGGTATTTGCAAAGGAAAATAATGTGTGGAAATGTTTGATAAAAAACCATAAAAAAATCTGAAAACTTATATTTTCAGACGTTAATGCTTGATTGGTACGATTCATCAATCCCTCGATATACATGGCAATTTTTAAATCAATGTGAAATATTTGAAAAATAATTATGTTGAAGCTTATTTACCGCATGTAAGAAATGAAAAAGTGGCGTTTATCAATAACCATTACAATCCTCTTGCTAATTTGGAACTTCGTACCTTTTTCTAAAAATAAATTTGACGACCCTCATTAATAAGCTTTCAAATTTGGGAACTTTACAATACAACTGCTGGACGTTATTCTCAACCAGTCAGGAAGTATACAAATTCCAGCTACACATTAACGATTTTGTTTGCCGATTTTCTGCGGCAAAAAAAACATTGTGTCGATCTTGCGGAAAACAAAATCTACGATCTATCCCACCACGGAGCGGCGGGCACGCTCAAACCCGCTCGCACCAATTTCCAAGATGGCCGCCAAGCACGCAACCCGGCCCACGATAACGCCGGCATCAGCGACATTGAACATGTACATGTATAAGGTCTATACCGCTCGTACACCGAACGCGTACACGCGCGTGTACAGTGTCTATGCGACGCATACGGTATATGGCTGGCCCCTACGTGCACGCACATACTCCGCGAAATCAAAGTGTCACTGGAGAGTCGTTTTGCGATTCGAAACACAATTTACGACACTGTCTCGCAAGATTTATAGGTCGAGGCGTCGTCCTAACCCTCGCACGCGCAACATGGAGAACAGAGAGAGAGGAAAAAGCGGTGGAAACAGCACAAAAAAATGCAACCGCTATCGTTATCTCTCTCTAGCTCTATTTCTATACGTATCAGTAGTCGCCAACGGCAAATACTCCAGTACAGTACTGTATACAGAACTCTGCTCACTAGCGCCACCAGTGTCACTAAAATTGAGTTCCCGATCCCTACATTCATGAACATAACAATATGTGAGCCTGACTAGTAGAAATTCTGCTATATGTGGAATTATGAAAATAAAAATTTAAAGTTAAAGATGAATGCTTCAAGCTATCCACAGAACCACACAATAAAAATCAGAAAAAAAAAGTATGGTAATAGAAATGAATACTAAAATGAGTAAAAGTTCATCAAAATAAAATAACCATTTATGTATGTGTCGATTTTAAGGTGCTGTCTGACATTGAAATATTTCATGTGACTGTGCACTCCAGTGTAACTATTCCAATTTTAACAAAAATAAAAACATAATTGCGTACAAAATTGTCCATAAGAAAACTGATTGATGATGTTTCACTTGAACAAATAAACTTGAACAGCATGGGGTAAAAAATAATATCGAAAATAAAATTGGCTTAAAAAAGAACATTAACAAACACTATTTAAATTCTGAAATAAGGTGACGTCACACCTTCGAGAAAAATAATGCCCAAGGGTTTGCAGCAGATCGAACGTATAAAAACAGCACGCGTCGAAGCGAAGATTGGACGCGAACAGTTGCCTCTGGTGGGCGGTAAAGGTGGTGGAGTGGGGGAGGGAATGACGCAAAAGAATGATGGGCGAAGGGTGCGCATTGGATGAAAGGGATACACGAGGGTGGGGGAGAGGAAGACGAACGTGAGATTTGGGTGAGCAAACTGATAGCCAGCAGGCACGGGCAGGCAATCTATACTGAGACAGCGACAAACGGTTTCAACCAGAAAAAAAGGATATGTAGACTCGACGTGGAACCTACTGAGAACCTCAATCTTTGATCAACTGGCCATTTATACAGATTTCATTTATTTTGTCCATTTCTGTTGGTCTAGTGGTCGGTCAATGACTCAATGATGTTCGAGCTTGAATTGGTGCACCCTTTGGGCGTGGACGAAAGTGTTGCCGAGGCTTTCAGGCGGAGAGGCTGATTGACTTCCTGTCAAAATAGCATGTTCTAAAATTTCCACTTTTGCGAATTATAAGAACGATTTTCATTGTCAGGAAAAATCAGAGGACAAGAAAAACCATCCCGAGGAAGAAAAAAAGGTTCGCGCCACTACAAAAGTCCAGAAATTGGACGCCAATCACGAGGACCCGATTTCCCCATGAACGTCTTGATGTGGAATCATCTGATGGCATGGCAGTCAACTTGACCCAGGTTCTCAGTAGCCCATACAGAATGAACCGACTATGTGTTTGGAATCGCTGGATGCGCATAGAAGGGTGGCAGTGGCCTGGGATACAGAAGTTGGTGGGCGGAGGAGGTTGAGCAAATAGGCGTCTGGGTGTTCCTGGAAGAAACGTGCTACACGGTCAGAGAAAAAGAGACACAAGATGGGTGGTGGCGTTGATTACGTCGTGTTTGGAAGATACGTGGTTTTGTGTGGGTGGAGATGAAGTTCGCCGATATCGCGATTGTGGGGGGGGGGCAGAGAGGAATTGTTTCTAGTTCTAGTCGAGAGAGAGAGGATTCGCGCGGGGATATAGAACGGCTCGGGGGCAAGCACGACCAATTCTCAGATAACAGATGCTATCGACAGTATGGGACTACGTGACAGCCACCATTATACGCGGCACGAGCGTTCAGGCGACCACTGGAAATGAAAAAGCCGGCGCTATCAAATGTGAAAGCTTACCATAACAAAAACAACACAACATTCGAAAGTCTGACACTGATGTTTTTCTCCCCCGAAAACACTACAAAATGTTGAGTTCGAGCTTAGGCTAGGGAAACCAAAAGGCTAAGCCGAAGAGGCGTTGCAAAGATGTCGAGGTCTGACTGCTTATTCAAAATAAAATCGAATGACTTCAGAAAATTTAAATGATAGTCGTTCATATGAAACTACAATACTGTCGAAAATTAGACAGATTAATGATCTAAAACAGTGGGTATGGGGACATGCTACGAAGCCAACGGTCCCGGGTTCGATTCCCGGCG